>JAXQQM020063577.1:0-55251 GCA_034641835.2 Pinus albicaulis | reverse complement strand
ATCAGTTTTACCTCCACCTCCGTTCATTTTCACAATAGGTTCATCGATTGCATCTAACCAAGGAACAATCAATCAAGGTGCAAACATGGCAGCACCAACCTTTTCTTTGAACAAATATGCTCCACTTAACCTTCCAGAACCAATGAATACAATGCCTCAAGAGTATCTTAAATTACTCCCACATTTTACTAGAGAAGATGAAATAACTACAGAAAAACACTTGTCTGTGTTTTGTAATTTTGTTGAAAATCTGAATGTAGAACATCTTGATGTTGTAATGAGGCTTTTTGTTCAGTCTCTGGATGGAAAGGCTAGAAAGTGGTTAAAGGGATTGCCAAATAGTTCTATTAATACATGGGAAGAACTAGAAAATCAATTCACTCATAGATGGGGTGAAAAAAGGGATCATGGATATTCACTAACAAAATTCAGTGCAATCAAAAGAAAACCAGATGAGAATATATCAGATTTTATCAAAAGATTCAATAAATTGTATAACAGTTTGCTTGTAGAAATGAAGCCCCCTCCTTTTGGAGCAAAGGCGGTTTTTGCTGGGGCTTTTGAAGCTGATTTTAGTTTCATGCTTAGAGAAAGGAGATCCCCTACTCTAGAGCAGATACAGACAGATGCCTTAGAAATTGAAGCTAATATGACTGCTGCTGGGAAGGCGAAAGGGAAACAGCCAGTCCGAGAGAAGGGGAAACAAAAGTAGAATCATCACAAGATCAAATAATTGAAGATATGACAAAGGTGATAAAAAATTTGTCAAATAAGCTAGTTAATATGGAATTGGAAACTAAAAACTCCCAAAGACAAGTACAACAAAACCGAGGAGGATTTAACCCTCAATTCAGAAGACAACCCCAACAAATTTTGCAGAGGGAAAGAAAAGATCAAGACTAGGTTCAAGCATCATTGTATATAGAAGCAACACTCGGAGAGTCAGCAGAAGATGACCAAAAGGAAGCTGAAGATCAAATATCTGCTATGTACACAATAGAAGAGGATGAAGAGGAAGATTGTGAGGGAGAATATGCTGAAGATGAAGTATCTTTTGATCAAGATGAAATGGATGAATACTGTAGGAAATTCACAAATTTCATGCAAGCTGAGTTACATAAAAAGTATGATTTAAGGTCTAGAAAGAGATCTAGAGTGCATGATAATGAAGGTAAACAACAAGATTCTATTCATCCTCCAATGGCGACTCCACAACAAAAGGGCCCTGTAAAAAAGTTAGTAATGGGGAGAAACCTATAAATTCAGTTAATAGAAAAAATGTGCAACAGGGTGAACCTTCCCAGAGCAAATCAATTGATACTAATATTTTGGAGAGAGTTGTTCCTGTACCCGAACAAGCGAAAAATTCTAGAAAGAGTGAAGAAGAACCTGAAAAGAATGTTAAAATAACTCATGCTTTCATTTTTACAAAAGAGTTGAAGAAGGTAAAAATTCAGGTACAGGCTTCTAAAATTAGCTAAAATACCAGTCTACAAGAAAGAAATTTCAGAATATATTAATCTCACACAGATTGAAGATATAAGTGACACTGTGAACTTACAAGAAGAGAAGCCAGTGGTCACATTTGGTCCTCATGTAGAAGAAAAAAATCCTTCTATTCCACCATTCTATATTTCTTTGTTTCTTCATGATTTTACTCTCCATAATTTTATGCTGGACTAAGGAGCATCCCATAATCTCATGCCATTGTTTGTTATAAAGGAACTAAACTTGCAGATTACCAAACGTTACAGGGGTCTGTATTCATTTGATTTCAAAAGGGTGAAATGTGTTGGGTTAATTAAAGATGTAGCAGTTTCTTTGGCACAAATTCAAGCAAAGAGTATAGTCATGGATGTAGTGGTTGCTGACATTCTAGCCAAGCTTGGAATGCTCCTGTCAAGATATTGGGGAGCAAAGTTGGGAGGTGTTCTAAAATTGGATTTCACTTATGCTATCATTCATGTTTTTAATGGGTAATAAAGGATATTGTACAAGGAAACAAGGTTCGTGAAGACCACTACCAAGAAAGATGCATGAAATTCCCCTATTTATAGTCAAGAAACATAAGGTCTTTCATGTTTCATGCTACATGAAGATGAAAAATTTGTTGAAGAAACAGGGAAGAAACTCTTTTCAGCAGTTGTAAATAATGAGCTGCACTCAAAAAATATTTGGAAATGCTACTTTGATGGTGCCTACTCCAAGGAAGGCACATGAGCTGAATTCTTGCTAATATCGCCAGAAGGTAACCTCATGCCTTTTTATTTTAAATTAGAGTTTGATTCAACAAAAAATGTGGCTAAATATGAGGCCTTAATCTTAAGCCTTCAAGTTGCCAAACAGATGGGAGTTCAATGTATCAATTTTTGATGACTCTGAATTGATAATAAGACAGATTACAAATCATTTTCAAACCAAGCATCCTAGATTAAGATCATATAGGAATGAAGTTTTGGATCTGATAGAGAACTATTTTGAAGCCTTCAATCTTCAGTTTATTTCGAGCGAGGAGAATAGATTGGCAGATTCTTTAGCAGTTGCAGCTAGCATCTTCAAGCCACCTATGAATCCAAGGTTAAGATATGAGATTGAAATTAGACATAGACCCTCTATTCTTGATAATGTGAAACATTGGCAGGTGTTTGAATATGATGAGAAGATAAATCATTTCTTGACACTGATCGAAAGCTTTGAATATGTTGAGATAGATCAAGAAGAAGAACAAACAGAGTAGAAATGAGAGATAATAAATCTTAAGTAGTCAATAGGTGAGCAGAAGATTATCCAATTGAAAGATAATGTACTCCCTAAAGGACTAGTTCCCCTTGAAAGATGATTTGATTCTAATGATGTTGTTGTTAATTTAAAGAAAATATATCAAGAGGAAGAGATGGAAGATTGTAATTTGGGAACTCAGCAGGAGCCAAAAATGGTGAAATTATTCAAAGGTGTTCCCAAAAACTATAAAGAAAGATATATTGATTGTTTTAAAAAGTATATGGATGTGTTTGCTTGGTCATATGAAGACTTGAAAACGTATGATAAAAGCATAATACAACATAAGATCCCATTGAAAGAAGGAATCAAACCACACAGACAAAAGCTCAGACAGATTAATCCATTACTGTTAGCTCCAATTGAAAAGGAAATGAATAAATTGCTGCAAGAAAAAATCATAGTCCCTCTCAGATATTTGGATTGGGTTTCTAATTTGGTTCCTGTGAGGACTTGAAATGGAGAGATAAGATTGTGTGTGGACTTCAGGAATTTGAACAGATCATCTCTATAGGATAATTATCATTTACCTAAAATGGATTATGTCTTACAGAAGGTGACAGGAGCTTACAGGATGTCTATGGTTGATGGATTCTCTGGATATAATCAAGTCGCAGTTGATAAGGAAGATCATAAAAAGAAAACTTTCACAACCCCTTGGGGCATCTTCATGTATGCAAGGATGCCATTCGGTCTTATGAACGCAGGTGAAACTTTTCAGAGGGCCATGGACGTAGCATTTATAGGTGACAAGTATGTGGTTATATATTTCGATGATGTAACTATTTTCTCAGGGTCAAATGATGAACACCTGGAACATCTGCAAAAATTTTTTGAAAAATACAGGAAGTTTGGTTTGTCACTAAACCCCAAGAAATATTTCTTTGCCTTAGAAGAAGGTAAATTATTTGGTCACATAGTTTCAAAACAAGGAGTGAAAATTGATCCAGCAAGGGTGGAAGCAATTCAAACAATTCCTTTACCTAGAAGCAAGAAAGATATTCAAATATTTTTGGGAAAAATAAACTTTCTGAAAATATTTGTACCAAATGATGTTGATATTGTGAGAAATATAACTGACATGTTGAAGAAAAATGCAGAAGTGAGATGGGATAAAGAAGCAAGGGAAGAATTTTCCAGAATAAAATAAGCACTCCGGGAAGCTCTTGTTTTAATAAGTCCATAATATCAAAAGGTATTTCAAATATTTTCATTCGCTTCCCCCACTACTATTGTTGTTGTGTTATTGAAAAAAAATGAGGATAGTAAGGAGCAGCCAGTGGCATTACTCAGCAAAGTTCTCAAAGATGCTAAGCTCAAATATAACATTTTTGGAGAAACAAGTGTATGCATTGGTTAAAGCACTCAAAGACTTCAGGACTTATGTGTTACAACTGCAAATAACTGCTTATGTACCTAATTCTGCTGTCAAGGATGTGTTGGTTCAAAGTGATGTTGAAGGAAAAAGAGGGAAATGGATAGTAAAATCCAGGAGTATGATTTGGACATTAAACCCACCAAGTTAATCAAAGGACAAGGTTTTAGAAAAGTTGCTAACAGAAACAAATTTTCAAGCATTGTGAATTAACCTCTTGGCACCAGTGGATGGAGTTGACAACAAAGAAGGTTAGAATAAGCCCAAAACATGTATTCAATACAAATTTTTGTGTTCAGATTGGTATAAAGATGTTTTTCATTACCTGTGTTTATTTTATTTTCCATCTTCACTGAATATAACCAAATACAGAGCTCTCAAGCTTAAATCTCAACCATATGTCATAGTAGAAGCAAAGTTGTACTGGAAAGATCTTGCTGGTATTTTGTTGTTGTGTTTAACTGAAGGTGAATCCATTGAGATTATTGTTGGTCACAAGAGGGGCTTGTTATAGGTAACCTTAGTGCTTAGCATTTAATTGTCAACCCAAGGTAAGTCTTCTTATTTCAAGAGTGTAGGCACAGTATATGCGAGTGAGGTCGATTGATAGTTACTCCATATTGCTTATGAAAAGGATTATCTAATTCACGGAGTTCAATCAACTTAAAGAGAAATGGCTTGGTGGAATGCAGCTAACTATTATGTCTAGTTCGGAAGGAGAGAAACCTATGACCAAACAACATAATGATGGATTGAACAGTAGCCTTAATGAATTGAATAGCAACCTGAATGAATTGAACAACAATCTTAATGAATTGAACAACGATCTGAATTAATTGAATCAACAATTACTTATATAATTTTGCAATGGAATTCTCTTTGTAACTTTACTAATCAACATTAATTAACAATTGGACACCTTACTGTGTTGAAAGGACAATCTAATATGTAAAGATAAATAACATCGCATAGTAATTATTTCGTGATTCATAAATCCACTGCAAAGGTGTTGAAAGAAAATGGAAGCATCTAACATCGATAAAGCATTAATATAAAACAGAAAACACGAATGTGATTATACTAAGCCAGAAAGTACGAATGCTACACTATACTGAGAAAAGGAAACTGTAACTTTATTGAGTGGAAGAGTAATTTACAACCGCATCAGATAACTGGATATTGATTCTGTAACTAACGCACAACATGGAAATTAGCGAGGAAACTCCCAGGGGTTAGGCCCAGACTACCATAAGCTCTAACGCAATGAAAAACTCAAAATATGATTGCTCAAAACATCAAAGCTCTTTATTAAATCCAGGGATAATACAAGAATACAATTGCACGATTATGTCCTAATGCATTGATTACAGAAGTAAATTCCTATTAGACTCCCTATCTAGTTTGTCCCTGGTCCTTTTAAAGGTATTCTCATGCAATGAGATAGTATTTTCCAAACGGCAGCCCGCTGCGCATGGCTGTCGTTTGGGTTCTCGAACTTGGAGTTGTCTTTCTGCATTCTGTCGGTTCCTGGGAGTTACTGAGATTCCATGAGTCTGTGTCTGTTGGTTGTCTTCCATTTACCGTTGGTTCGGTTGCTCTGCCTTCCTGCATACGAAGATACAATAAGTTAAATTTCTGTTATAGAAACGTTCCTTTTGTCATTAGCCCAATTGCCCTGATTTTCATGTCTTTTATTTCTTTATTGTTAAGAGAAGGAAGAATTCTTAAAATTGTGTCACAATTCGAAGTAATCACAGGGTGAAAACATACCTTAATTCCGGCCCAACATACCACCCAGCTTACCTAATTGCATGTCCTCATGCAAACAGATGGCTGAGATGCAACTATGTTAAGGAGTAGGCAGGGTAGACCTTTTCCTTGTATGCTCTGAAACCCTGTTTTTGTCTAATTATTGCGAAGGCAGTGCTTGTGTGCCCCTATGGAAATTCATAGTCATGATTATAGCCCTCAGGAGGATACTAGAGAAGGGTGCATCTATATCTACATCCTAACCACGCAGGACCCATGCTGAAGTCTAGGTTACTATATGAGAGGAATCTGGAGGCGACAGCCTTGAAATTTATGTAGCCCAATGGCTCCTATTCTTTACACTATTTTTGGACACCATCCATATTTGTTTAGCTTCTGCCAAGGCTACTTCCCGAATGTCTTCAAAGTATTCCCGTCCATTTTGGATCAACAGTTGCAGAGGTTTTGTAGGTTCTCCTCTGACCCACGGGTCTAGACCATATTCTCTCTTTTGGAAGATGTTATAGGCTTTGGCCCACCTAATCTGGTTCTTAGTGTATGAGAGGAAGGCTTGGAGATGAACATCTCCTATAAAGGGACTAGGATTGATGTTTGTGTCCTCTTCCGGAAAGAAATTGTGCGTGTAGAGTTCACATAGAAGGCATTGGACATGTTCATCTTGATCATTGCAGCAATGGACAAACTCTTCTATGGTTCTGAAATTTGTGGACTTCCCTGCCCTAACGGCTTTGATTTTCAGCAATAGATATCGTTCTGTTAAGAACAGGGCATAGTTGGTGGCTGGTGCCCTGCATGTTAGTGCATCATAATATAGAGAACAAATCGTAGAGATTTGTTTCTTGGCTTGCTCCACCTGCTCTTGTGCCCTTTTTACCTTTGCTTGTTCCTCTCTGAGCTGGGCATATGTATCATCTTCTGTGGAGGAGAGGTCTGTGAATTTATTTAGTAGTTCTTGATATTCTTTTGCTGGCACCACCTCATTCCTACATTGTGCTAGTGCATGTTGTGTCTGGACTAGTTCATTATGCAATTTCTGATTAACAACTTTCTCTTCTAGGTGGGCATAGGCAGGGGCTTCCTCTGTTTGGGTCTCCTTCCCTTATGTAATTTTCTGTCTGGTTTGCGTAGAAGCTTCAATGGTGTCTGCTAGCTCGGTCTAAATTTCGGCCTCAATTGTACCTGCTTGGTCAGTTTGCATCCCGGCTTCAGCAGTGTCGGCTAAGTTTGGCTGCACCTCAGCCTCAATAGTATCTATCAAGTCGGTTTGCATCTCAGCCTCAACAATGTCAGCTAAGTCAGTCTATCTTTTTTGTAGGTTTTGCAGAAACTCAATTGCTATTTCTGTATCAAATCCTTGTAACCGATGTACATATATCAGCCAGCCGGCTTGCTGGAGGATGGCGCTAGCTGTATCTGAAATTGGGAAGTTCGAAGGCTCATTCCAAAGAGAATTCCCTCCCATGGCTGGTGTGTTTTCCTGTGCCTCTCCCTATTATTGTATTCTCAGCTCTATTGTTTCAACTGAATGATGTATGCAAGAGAACGAGATATTGCGGTTTTGTGCAGGTAACTTCATGCCTTAATTGCAATGCTCTTCTGGTTTGATGGTGGGTTGAATGGTCCAACAAAGTCCAGCGCCCATCATTCGAATGGTTCTACCACTAATTGTGGTTGTAGTTGCATTTCATCAGCTTGGCCTAGGCAACCCATTCTTTTGCAGCTATCACAGGCTTGGACATATTTTTTCGCGTCTTTGAAAATCGTAGGCCAATAGTAGCCTAATTGTAACACTTTGTGCCCCGCTCTGCGATCTGCGAAATGGCCACCACAAGGCTCATCGTGAGAGGTCTGTAGGATGTCATAGATCTCTTCCTCTCTGATGCATCTGCGTATGTGCATGTCGGCGCCTGTATGGAAGAGGTATCCACCGATCCAGGAGAACCTTGCGCTGCGTTGTACAATCAGTTTTCGTTCTCTTGATGTTAAATATCTGGGCAGCTTCCCTACTGCCAAGTAATTTGCCACGTCTGCATACCATGACGTTTTTACTGCTACAACAAACAGATGTTCATTAGGGAACTGATCATCGACTGCTAGCGTGTCATCCGTCTTTGGAACCCTGGACAGGAAGTCTACGACCACGTTCTCCTTTCCTAGGCGATCTTTGATTGTTATATTGAATTCCTGTAATAGCAGCAACCAACGAGTTATTCTCCCATTCGTGATTGGTCTACTGGTTAAATATCTAATGGCAGAGTGATCAGTATACAGGAGTACTTAATAGCCAGTTATATAATGCCTAAATTTATTAATAGCATAAATGACATCTAGGAACTCCTTTTCAGTCATTGTATAGTTTAATTCAGCGGGAGTGAGGTTTTTGTTGATATAATAAATAACATAGGGCTTTTTATCTTCTTTTTGGCCAAGGACTACCCCTATTGCTGTGTCGGATGCATATGAAGAGATGTGAAAAGGCAGTTTCCAGTTGGGCCCTCGTAGAATTGGCGTTGTCGAGACCAGTTTCTTTAAATCTAGAAAAGCGGTATCACATTTATCAGTCCAATGGAATTCAACGTTTCCAGTTAATGCATACAAAGTTGCAGCTATTTGTGAGAAATTATTTATAAATCTGAAATAATATCCTACATATCCCAAAAAACTGTGTACCTCTGTCTGTGTACAAGGTGTGGCTAATAGAAGGATTACCTCTATTTTTGCTGGATCTACATGTATTCCAGTCGCAGAGATATAGTGGCCTAAGATCACCCCCTCGGCCATCATCATGTGACATTTTTCATTGCTTAGACATAACCGAGTAGAAATACACCGTTCCAACACCTTTTCTAGCGTTTCTAATGCTTGATCAAAGTCCTCACCATATGGTGTGAAGTCATCTATATAGATTTCAAGCCCCTCATTTATTAAGTCAAAGAAAATGCTGATTATGGCTCTCTGAAATGTCGCTGGGGCATTACATAACCCAAATGGTAAAACTCTATAAGCAAAAGCACCCCATGGGCAGGTAAAGGTTGTCTTATCCTGGTCTTTGGGGGCTATCTGGATTTGATTGTAACCACTGAACCCATCAAGGAAGGAAAAGAACCTTTTCCCTTCCAATGTGTCAAGGACTTGGTCAATGAAGGGGAGGGGGAAGTGGTCCTTCTACGTTGCTTTATTTAATTCTCTATAATCTACACAGATTATCCATTTCCCATTCTTTCTAGGGACGACTACTAGAGGGGAGACCCATTTGCTATCTAAAATAGGATAAATGAAATTTACATCTAATAGTTTTTGCAGCTCCTCTTTTACAATATCTTTTAAGTGTGGGTTTAGCATTTGCTGAGGTTGTCTAATGGGATGGACCTCCTTATCGGTGTAGATGTGATGGGTGCATAGCTGAGGATCTAAGCCTTTCATTTCTGGGTAATCCCAAGTGAATGCCCCTTGATACTTCTAGAGAAATTTTATGAGCCTTTGCTTTTGGTCATCATCTAAATTTATATTAATATTCAGGACCTTTCCTGGCTCAACCTCAATGGGTATGTTGTTACGTATAGCGGTTATGGGAATATGTTGATCTTCAAGGTATGTCACGAGGTCCTCTTGAGCTTCGTCTTCAAGGACTATTTTCAACATTTGGCATTTTAAATTTTCAGATGTGGGTGGTTGACTCATAAAATTACTGATTACATCGTCTTCAGTTTGATCCTTAAATTCGAGAGCTTTCACTAATGTCAGAGGTGGACGAATGTTTTGCTCCCAGTATGTATATGGATGTTTGTGAATTTTTACTGTGGGTAAGCTTGGTTTGGCAGGCGGATAAATAATGATATTTTTTATGGAACCTCCTCTAGTGATAGTCATGTTGCATGTTCGACAGCCTACGTAAGCATCGGCTGTGGCCAACCAAGGTCGCCCAAGAATCAATGGGTGCCAGTCCATCCTGTTCTTTGGATTAATAACTAAGAAATCAACTGGATATTCCCATGAGTCCACAGAGAACAGGATGTCCTGCATTATTCTTTCTGGTCTGATAACAGTCCGGTCAGCAAGTTCCAGCAGTGTAGCCGTAGGTTCTAAAGCTGATATGCCCAGCTTTTCACAGGCCCCTGTAGTTAGAATGTTAATGGCTGCCCCTAAGTCGACCAATGTGTTTGGAAATGAGTGGCCAGAGATTTGTACAATCACAATGGGATTTCTCAAGTCTTCATATTTCACAGGTGGTTCCTTACCTAGTAATAAATCAGATAGCGTCCCTACCACATGAATAGTGGGCACAACCTTTGCTTTGTTTACTTGCTTTTTCCCACATAGCTCTTTAATCATTTTTGCGTAGATGGGAATGTCTTGTATGGCCTGGAGAAGAGGAATTTTGATACAAAGGTTTCTCAACTCCCCCAAGATGTCAAAATCTAGAGAGATTATCAGTCTGGGCAGAGTTAACCTTTTAGGGAATGGAGGCGGAGATGTCCTAAGTTCTTCAGGCCCCTGTTGGTCAACCATTTCTTTATCTTTGCCTACCTCTGTCCTCATTATATTTACTTGGTTAGGCCCTGTTGAAGTCTAGCTTGAAACTAAGGTGGAGTCGTGGCTTTTATTGGGATAGTACGTCCTGATCTCAGCCTTAGTTCGTTGCATTGTTTCTGCTCAGCACGAGGATTTGGATTCTCTATGATCCAAATTAGTTGAACTGGTCTGTTATTGGGATTAGGATTTGGTTGGACTGGCAATTGAGGGTGTATGACCGGCTGTGGGTTGCGCTGGATTGGGTATGAAGCTGGTAGTGTAGGTTGATTCTGGGCCCCCGTTCCCAATGGTAGTTTTGTCATTCCCAGGGGTCGTTGCCAATTCCAATTAGTGTTTTGAGAAGGGGGATTTTTCCACTAGGCTTGATATGGAACATTTTGCCAATAAGGGGGAGAACAAGGAAAGCTTGGCCAATTATTCCCTGATGAGGGTTGTGTAGGCCAGGGTGTTATAGGAAACGACTGGTTCGGCCAAGTAGAAAAAGGGTTTGGATTCTTCCAAGCTATTGCAGGGTTTTGCTGGTTGAACTGCGGAGAAGAAAATAACTGAGGCAGGCCTTGAGGCATACCTGGTCATGCCTGCCATTGTCGACGCTGATTCATTAGGTAGACTGGTTCTATTTCTTCCTCTGCTTCCTTGTAAACTGCTTTCAGCCCAGGCAGGGAAGGACATTGGTCTGTGGTATGATATTTAGTGCAGATGGCACAAGTCTGAACCATGTTTAAAGGGCATTCCCTTTGGTTGTGCTTCTTTTGACAACGTGGGAAAAATACAACCAAGTTCTGCTCTACTATGGCTTGCTTCTGCTTGGCTTGTAAGACGTCAAGTTGTGTTGTCAAAGTTCCCAAGATGTCAGTTTTGAAATCTTCCAAAAGATTACCAAACTCTACTCTAGTTACGTTGCCACTAGACCGCCTAAGATCTTTTTTTGTTGAGTCTCGTCCATTTGGCTGATTACGCGTACTACCTCGAGAGCATCTAATACACAGGGAAATAATATCATCATATTCTTCCTAGTTTATATCCCCTTTTCCCATTATGTTGAGTGTTTCAACCCATTCTTCCTTCATTCCTTTAATCATTGTGGCTTTTAAGATGTCTTTGGATAGCGTAGTATATGGAGACCTTTGTAAATTGTATTGGAATATTTCTACATACTCTTCTAATGTTTCATTGTCTTTTGTAGACATATTGAAGATTTCATCTTTAAGATCTCGGGTTCAGTAGTAGTCTTGATATTTATTAAGGAAAATGTTCTTCATTTGGTCCCAGTTTTGGATGGTTCCCCCACCTAGCCCCATGAACCAACGCAATGTTGTTCCCAAGTAGAGGGAAATAGTTTCAGTTTTTGAGGGTCAGTGGTGTAGTCATATCCCCTACATAAGACATCGAATTCAAATAGGAATGCATCTTGATCTTCTATGGTCAACCCATGGAAGGTGGGGATATTTTGTAAGGGAATGGCTTTCATAGGGGCGTTTGCAGCATGGTCAACAATGGGGTATTCCAATGTTGATGTCTGCCTCTGATTCTGGTTTTGATTATTTTCCATTTGATTAAAGATGTGCTAGTAATCTTTGGGAATTTCCTATTCTAGAGGAGTAATCCTGGTGGGATTGGAAGGTGAGTGCGGAGGAGGCTTTACAACACTTCCTCGATCTGGGATACCGAGTATCTCCGTCTCGGTTACTTTTTTAGGGGATTTAGGCTCTGGTTCTTCTATTTGTATTGCACTGCTAGTTTCTCCTTCCCCTTCTTGTAAATTGCAAGAACCTCCCTCTCTTGAAGTGTCAGTGCCTATATGATCGGCAGTTTGAAGGCTTCGTTCAGATCCTTCTGTCTCACAATGAATCTCGGCGTGGGCTACAGATGGTGAGGTTGCTACCTGAGGGAGTGTGATATGATAGGAATTTGAATGGAAATAGTTCTGGGTCCTATGGATGCCTGAGATTCAGCTTTCTTAATGATTTTGTATATATATTTTGTTCTTCCAAGGATCACCGGTCATTTGGATTGTGGGGATTTTTGAGGATGATTTCGATTGGTTTCTATCTTTTTCTGTCTAGTAATAAAACAAGAGCACCTATTCTACCAATCTCTGCACGATTTGCTGAGAAGCGGGCCAGAGAGCAAGCTTTTTGCTTCCTGGTACGCAAGTTCTTACCTCTCACTTTTAATACCCAATTCTTCACAGCAATGGAGAAAGATGAATAAAATATATCACTCTTAACACTCTCCCCAACAACGGCGCCAAAAATGTTGGTCGCAGGAGGGGCTTGTTATAGGCAACCTTAGTTCTTAGCATTTAATTGTCAACCCGAGGTAACTCTTCTTATTTCAAGAGTGTAGGCACAATATGTGCGAGTGAGGTCAACTGATAGTTACTCTATATTGCTTATGAAAAGGATTATCTAATTCTCGGAGTTCAATCAACTTAAAAAGAAATGGCTTGATGGAATGCAACTAACTATTTTTTCTAGTTCGGAAGGAGAGAAACCTATGACCGAACAGCATAATGATGGATTGAACAGAAGTCTTAATGAATTGAACATCAACCTGAATGAATTGAACAACAATATTAATGAATTGAACATCAACTTTAATGAACTGAACAGCAAGCTAAATTAATTGAACAACAACCTTAATGAATTGAACAGCAATCAGAATTAATTGAATCATCAATTACTTATATAATTTTGCAATGGAAATCTCTTTGTAACTTGACTAATCAACATTAATCAACAATTGGATGCCTTATTGTGCTGAAAGGACAATCTAATCTGTAAAGATAAATAAATAAAATTGAACAGTAATTATTCTGTGATTCATAAATCGACTGCAAAGGTGTTTGAAAGAAAATGGAAGCATCTAATAGCGATAAAGCATTACTATAAAACAAAAACCACGAATGCGATTATTCTAAGACAGAAAGTACGAATGCTACACTATACTGAGAAAAGGAAACTGTAACTTTATTGAGTTGAAAAGTAATTTACAACCGCATCAGATAACTAGATATTGATTCTGTAACTAACGCACATCATGAAAATTGGTAAGGAAACTCCCAGGGGTTGGGCCCAGACCACCAAAAGCTCTAACGCAATGAAAAACTCAAAAGATGATTGCTCAAAACATCAAAACTCTTTATTAAATCCAGGGATAATACAGAAATACAATTGGACGATTATGTCTTGATGTGTTGATTACAGAAGGAAACTCTTATTCGACTCCCTATCTAGTTCGTCCCTGGTCCTTTTAAAGGTATTCTCACGCAATGAGATAGTATTTTCCAAATGACAGCCCGCTACGTGTGGCTGTCGTTTGGGTTCTCGAGCTTGGAGCTGTTTTTCTGCCTTCTGTCGGTTCCTGGGAGTTACTAAGATTCCATGAGTCTTTGTTTGTCGGTTGTCTTCCATTTACCATTGGTTCGGTTGCTCTGCCTTCTTGCATACGGAGATACAATAAGTTAAATTTCCATTATAGAAATGTTCCTTTTGTCGCTAGCCCAATTGCCCTAATTTTCATAAGTATTTTCTTTCTTTATTGTTAAGAGAAGGAAGAATTCTTAAAAATGTGTCACAATTCGAAGTAATCACAGGGTGAAAACATACCTTAATTCTGGCCCAACAGTTATCAAGGAATATCATGAAAGTCTATGTGGAGGACATTATAGTTCGAAGGTCAGAACCCATAAAATCCTCAAGTCAGGTTTCTATTGGCCCACCCTGTTTGCAGATGTATATAGATTGGTCAAAAGTTGTCAGAAATGTCAGTTGGTTGTTGAGAAGAAAATACTTGCTCCATTACCTCTTATCCCTGCATTCATAGAAGAGCCCTTCAGGCAGTGGGGACTGGATTTTATTGGAGAGATCAATCCACCATCAAGTGGGCAGTTCAAATGGATTCTAACTGCTACTAATTACTTCAAAAAGTGGGTTGAAGAAATCCCCACCAAGAAATCAAATGACCAAGTGGTGATGAATTTTATGGAGGAGAACGTCTTCAGTAGGTTTGGTTGTCCAGTCAAGATTGTAATTGATAATGGTCTGGTATTTAATTATGCTCGATTAATTAATTTCTGCCAAACATATAATGTAATTTTGTCACATTCCACAGCCTACCATCCACAAGGGAATGGATTGGCAGAGTCTTCAAACAAGACATTGCTCAAGATTCTGAAGAAAACAATCACTGAAAATAAAAAATACTGGGACTCAAAATTAAAATTTTATCTTTGGGAAGTTCGAGTAACTACTAGGAGTTCCATTGGAAAATCAGCTTTTGAGTTGGTATATGGAACTCAGGCGTTGTTTCCTAGTCAGGTGGCCAAATCAGTGATTTCTTTCCTTCAAGAAGCTCAGGAAGAACCTAAAGCTCTGGTAAGGAATGAATAAGGTGATTGAATTAAATGAAAACAGAGACAAAGTTAGAGATAGTTTGATGACTTATCAGGAAAACATGAAGTCTATTTTTGATAGGAAGGCGAAATAAATCCTCTTTCATGCAGGAGATTTAGTACTGAGATGGGACACTAGGAGGGAGGATGAAGGAAACCATGGTAAGTTTGACCCTCTCAGGTACGGTCTGTATAGAATTTCTAAATCCAGATCAAACAATACTTTCATCCTAGAAGATTTGTATGGAGAACCTCTGCAGCTTCCTTTGAATGGGTAGTATTTGAAGCATTAGTTCGAGCATTAAAATTCATCATTCCACCATTGTAAATACCAGATTTCTCATTGTTCATATATCACCAAGAAATATTTGACTCCATGCCCAATGGATAAGGCACTAATCTGCGTCTCTTAGCGCTTTCATGGAAAAAAACACTATCCCCAGGTGGAGCCAGATGTTGTGGCTCATTTACATTTACTTTTGAAATATTTCTCGAAACACCAAAAAAATCATGTATGTTAGAAAATGTAAAATGATTTGTATACCGAAAAATAATTTTTGATTTATATGTTGGTGTATTAACATTACGTGCAGAGATGTTAAGGCGGGTCGAGTCGTGCTTATTCACATGCAGAACAATTCAAGAGTCGAGCCGATGGATGCATTCAGAATCATACATGCCAGGGTGGAGTCAAGCGTCCCCACCTCCACTTGCCACATCATCCCTACCTTTATCGCACATTGCACATCAAAAGCTCAGGAGGAATGGCGCTAAGGAATATGTTATGAATGCTGAAATGCGAAGTGCGACAAGGGTCGGACGCGATGTAGTTCAGAGCTATGATTTAATATATTCCAAATGCACACCACACATCGCAAGCTTAGGAGGAATGGCGCTAAGGAATATGTTATAAATGTTGAAATGAGACAAGGTTTCGTATCACCGATTGCAATTTGCGATTGACCCCACTTCCACCTACCATGTCATCCCTACCTTTATTGAACATCGCACATCACAAGCTCAGGATGAATGGCATTAAGGAATATGTTATAAATGCTGAAATGCTAAATGCGACAAGGTTTCATATTGCCGATTATGATTTGTGATCGGTCCCACCTCCACTTGCCACGTTATCCCTACCTTTATCACACATCGCACATCGCAAGCTCAGGAGGAATGGCGCTAAGGAATATGTTAAAAAGGCCGAAATGAAAAGTGCAACAAGGTTTCATATCACCGATTGTGATTTGCGATCGGCCCCACATCCACTTGCCACATTATCCCTACCTTTATCGCACATCGCAAGCTCAGGAGGAATGGCGCTAAATATGTTATAAATGCAGAAATGCGAAATGCGATAAAAGGACGGACGCGATGGTTTTCAAAGGAAAATTTGAATTTATTTAAAGTCTAGGATTATGTGTAGTTGTGTTGTTTTATGAAGAAATGTGAACGCGGGTAGTGGACTCGGGTAAGTGACCCAACGCAGAGCAAAGGAGAAGAGAAGACAGAACGCTGCATGCATGAGCAAGAGAGGCAAAGTGGGGTAGAAGGAGACATGATAACATTGTTTGAAATGGAGAGGCATAGGCAGAGTCGGGAAAAGGGAGCACATGGTGGCATTGTTGGAAATGCAGCAGCTGGGTCAAGTCGGGAAAAGATGCATTATTGCAGAACAATTCGAATACCACATCAGAAACAAAAAGGACATGACAACAAGCAGAAAAGACGAATATTGAACTCTGGAAGAAATGCAAGGCAAGGATGTCCGATCTGTCAAGGAGACACATCAACACTTCAGGGAGACGCTTCAACAACAAATCAGATTCAGCAAAAAGAATAATATTTCAAGTTTTAATTTGTTTTCTTTTTTTGTTCAGATCGAAGCTATAGTGATGTCCTCAATTGCAATGTAATAAGAAGTTTTAACATTTTAGGTAGTCGAAGTAGTTTCAAGAAGTTCTAGCAGTTACGAACTATTTTTGATGTATTTAAGAAAGACAGAAAAAAAGAAAAGAGGGTTCTGAGTTTTGGAAATTTGGAAGACTAAACCTTTGGTACTTACTTTTCTGAGGAATTAATGAAAGAAGCATCAAGTTTCCTACAACTCTTGATGGTGATTCATTTTTCCTGTGCCATTTTGTGTTCCTTCTTCCTGGGATGAAGTGAAGTAAAGGAGATGTCGGTCTCTTAATTACATCTGTGAGTAAGATTTAAATAACCTTAATTTGCGCTCCTTCACTCCAACTCCTCTCCCTTCACAAATTCTCTCTGGAACTTAAAAGTAATAGATTCTGTGTTTACAACATATTATTTTGAGTTTCCTCTCTCTCCATAAATTCATTCTGAAATTTAAAGTGATCGATTCTGTGTTACAACATATCATTTTGAGTTTCTTCTACAGTTCTTCTTTTCCATTCAGATATCAACAGTTAATGGCATTGTAGAGTCTTTCATTATACCAGATTATTAAGGGTTTAAAGAATTAGTTTCTAAAGGGGATTGAATGAAGACTGCCTGATATAATTACTTCTGTGACACATTTTCAAAAAATGTCTTAAGCATTGATTCCTTCCACAGCCAAGGAATTGTCTCTTAAGATACAACAATGTCGATACTGTGTTTCCTTCATCATTAGCAATCCCAGTAATGAAATTGCTACAAGAAGCAAGGATTGAGGAAAATGACATACAGCGCTGTATTAATCAAATGATACACCTTCAGTAGATAAGGGATGAAGTATTTCAAAATACTTCAAAACTTCATGACAGGGTAAAGAAGGTCTATGATTGGAAAAATAAAGAAGACAACTTCAAGATAGGAGATGTGGTACTCTGCTGGGATGCCAGGAATGAAGACAAGGGTAAGCATGGAAAATTTGAGAATTTATGGAAAGTTCCATATCATATTTCAGCTTGTCGAGGACATAATTCTTATTTGCTTGAGGAGATGAATGGACAAGAGTGTTTAGGAGGACCAGTTAATGGTAGGCTCCTGAAACACTATCTTTTCTGAAACAAATTTCTCGATCAGTTTTCCATTTCATTGTAAATATCAGTTACATTTTTTGCAAGTGTGAAGTAGAGAATCACTGGTGTTCGGATCCCGACGTGAAGGCCATGGAGCTTCACTGATTTTCTGCCATTTTCAAAAGTTCGGTTTTCAGCCAAGTCAGTATTGAGTCAATTTTAAATCATTTGAGTTTGTCTTGAGTTAGGTTTTTTTCTTGAGTTATTAGTTTTCAGTCATGTTATTAGTTTGAGTTTTGACCGTATTGGCCCAATGAATAAGGCACTGATCTACAAAATCCAACGGTTTATGGTTCTTGAGACCTCTTTCAGAGCTATCATCCCCAATAAGGCCAATGTTAGTGTCAGTATTTGCATACTACCATCAATAATAAAAAATACTCTTTTCATATCATTTTAGGAGTCCCACTTAGAAATTTTGTATCACTCCATTAGGTCATGCAAAAAATTTACTCACTAATGGTAGTCCCAGTCTAAAAACATCACTCCTCAAAAATTCATACTTGCTGGCTCACCTTCATGTCTTGCTGAGCATACTTTAGTCATGAAAGTCCATTTCATCATGTCATTATGGCAGTCGAGTCACCATGAAGTTTGGTCATTTAAGGTCTTCATTAGGTCTCTAAGTTTCATTTTTCCAAGGTCCCAATAAATCACCATTTCATTGCATAAGGTCAGCAAAAGTATGAGAGTGATCCAAATAAAATCCCTTTACCATCTAAAGAGGTTTTGCAAGCCTGTAAATATGCTTTCCAAAGTTGTAATTTGATTTCAAGTGTGAGTTTCATTTTAAAATGTAATTTTATTCCAAAAAACAGAGATGTAATTTTATTTTATTTATGTAATTTTATGTTCATTATATGTAATAAGTACTCAGTTTCCCAAAGCTCCCAACTCAGTTCCATATTCCAAACACATCAAACTTCAAAATATGAAGAGTTCCTACTCCAACATGATCAATCTGCAAAGAAAACAAGACAGAGTTAAAAAGTATTTTGCAAGGTTTTAAATTTGAAATTTAACATTGCAAAAGTGGGCTTTAAAATCATTAAAATCAAATCCCACAAAGTATTAAAACCAAAAATACATCAAAACAAATCTCATTTGCTCTTGCCATCATCAAGCAACCTCAGCAAAAGCAGAAAAATCCAAGAAAGAAGGCGAAATTAACAAAACAGAGGTAGCGTTGCACCCCAGTGTTGTGCGTTGCACCCCAGTGTTGTGCGATGCACCCCTTTGTTGTGCGTTGTGCCCCTGTGTTGTGCATTGCGCCCTTAACCGAAAACACTCAGGGAACTCCAAAAACACATGCCATCATCTTCAATCTTCAACAACGGTGCTCTACAGCCTCCAGCAATCAAGTAAGCCACAATTGCATCTTCCCTCTTCTTATCAAGTCGACTTTGTGCTGTTTGAAGTTTTTTAAAAGATTTGGTGTCTATTTTGAGCTTCAAACCCTAGTATCATCCCCTAAATCCCAATTACACTTCCTAACACTCCCTAAGACTTCATTTTCCTTCTTATATCACTATTAGACCCTATCCCTGCCCCCTATATCACTATCTCCATTTCCCTAAGCTCTTTATTCCCAATACCTTAAGACCTAGGCTACTCATTTGCCTAGGCTCCCAAATCCCTGACCTGTAATAATTCCCTATACTAAATTCCTTATCATTACTACCCCTTGTTACCTCCCTCATTTCATAAACCCTTTTCCCCATCTCCCTAAATTTCCCCATCCCATTCCCACTTCCCAAAACTCATTTTTCACTATCATTCCATTTCCCTAGGGTTTTCACACTAAGACACCTATGGAAGAAGAACATAACAGAAGCTACAGTGAGGGAAAAGAAAGAGAGGAGAGGAGGCCACAAAAAGGAGGGAAAATCCTTAGACTTGAGCCAACAAATACCAGGGAACTCATGGCATCTCCCATGACTGTGACATGTTTTAAGCATGTAGGATGTTTTGAAGTCTGTGAGACAATACAAAGGGTCCAACATCATCCTATGTTGAGAAGACTATTCAATCTCCATGACAACCAAGTAACCCTTGCTGGTGTCACTTTCACTTTGTCCACTGCCATCATATCAACTGCCACTGGAATCCCAAATGTTGGGGAAAAATGGTTCAAGCAAAAATACTTTGAGGAGCATTACTTTGAGCCATACATCAAACCTAGGTACAAGAATGAAAGAAATGGGAAGTTTTCTTTCTCTTACCTCTTGGAGAGATATGCCTCCATGATGAAAATCATCATGAGATACTTTTCTTGTGAAGGTAGGTTCTCTAGACTATACCCCTATCATATCTAGCTACTCATGCACTTCACAAGGGTCAAGATGCTCAACATACCTTATTAACTCTTCCGAAGCATTGACAATGAATTGCCCCACTTTGGTTGATGAACACTGATCATTCATACTTTATTCTTTGAGGACCTCAAGTTGAGGATCCAGACACATGACTCTAATATTAGTGGATTTGATGGGTATGTACGTTCTTTATTGATACTGTGATGATGACATCATTGATGGATATGTATGTTCTCTATTGATATCATGATGATGATAGACTTGATGGATATGTTCCCTATGATGGATAGGTAGGTTTTCTATTGATGTTACGATGATGATGGCTTTGGTAAATATGTTAATTTCCCATTGATGTTATGATTATGATAACCATGATGGATGTGTTCCCTATGGTAGCTACTCACATTAGTTCTGATTCAGAATGAACAACGATGTGAATGACGGTCATGTTGATATTGCCATTATGATAATGACTAACAATGAGAAACCTTGTTACTAATTATTATTGAGTATGACAAGAAACCACCAGAGGCACTCGCATATGATGAGCTGACAACATCTGGTTTGATAGAAATTAATATTTTGTCTTTGAAATTATAAGTTCAGTTTGGAACTTGATATATATATATATATATACTCTGATGATATGTCAGTGGTTGCAGGAACATGTTAGTTGCTTGGCCGAATGACTCACATATGGGTGATGGGGTTGCACAATTGGATGGAACAACATGGGAGGGGTGGAACAGTGTTCCTAATCTCACCCGCTAGCCTCCCACCGTGACTTAAGCTGGAAAGGTCGAAGTACCTTTGCCTTGAAGATTACGATGTTGTGAGGGCAGGTCCCAAATTTGGCTCGCTCACGAGGATTTTCTGGGGGGCGCGCATCAAGGTGGATTCCTTGATCCCCAACACCATTAGTCTCACTATAGCATGAAAAATATGAGATGATAGGGGTCTATGTCGTTGCACATATAATTTCCCCTCGTAACCACTGGATACTTGAAGGGCAAGTGGTGTGGCACCCTTGAAATTTCAAGAGAAATTCTTGAAGGGCACGATCGACTTGGCACCCTTGGTATCAGAAATAAATTTGTAGGCATGGCACCCTTGGAACTTCGAATGAAAGTTCTTGAAGGGCATGACCAACTTGACACCTTCGACATCATTAAAGAAACTAATAAATATAATCAATATATGAAAATCCAACTAATTCATAGCAAGTGACATATGATGTTAAAACCAAAGGAATTAAATCAAGAATAAAACTTGGAGTAAGGGAGGAATAGGAAGAGATAAAATATTTACCATGAGAACTCTACCCTTTCCATGTTAAAACAAAATATTAACTACATAAGACTTAATTAGGAAAAAAGGGGAAAGAGGGACATAGAGTTAAGTAGAAAGACTTATTAAAAACTTCATTAAGAAAAGAGGGTGGTGATTTACAATAAGATTAATAAATTAAAATTTGAAAAATTTAGAGAACTTCCATATGGCAAGAGCCAATATAAGAATATTAATCAAAAGAACAAATTAAAGTCGTTAGAGGACCAAATCTAAGAATCATCAATTAACTTCAGTAATAAACACAAATTAAGGAGTAAAAAGGGGAATCAAGAGACAACTAGGAGAAGAAATAGGAAACCTTGTTGGGGTGAGGGAAATACTTTTTTTAAATGAATAATTAAGTAAATTATTTTTGGAGAGTCTTGATGAGAGGGTGACACATGGGTGGGTGAATAATCAAATTTTAGGGTAATAAAAAAAAAATTTATTTATGCATGAAATTCCAAGTGTCACCTATGAAACCTTCTATAAAAGAAAGGGAAATGGAAGAGAAAATGGGCCTTTTTGGTTTACCCTGTGGATGGATGGAGAAAATTATGTCATTTGGAGTGGTTACAAGCTATAGTTGAGTTTGGTGGGATAGAGTGTTATAGAGAGGGGACTCTTGAACCAAGAGTGGTTTACCTCTATCAGCTAGCACATTCCTTCGTTATACAACTCTATTGCAGCTCAGGGGTCCGCGGAAAAGGAGAGTACACAGGAAGTAGGCTGGGAAGTCAACCAGTGGGTCATTACATTCAGATTAAGCACGACAACCTCCAGGATTGGAGGTAGACGACAACAAGGGAACTCAAGCAGCGGCAAGTCAAGTTTGGTTCTCATCCAATGGTGAACGGTACATGTGTTAGTTAGATTGTTTTTAATTATGATGATTTCATTGTGCCTAAAATCAAGTTAAATATATATATATGTGATAAGAAGTTAAATTGATGGACTTTATATACGTGATTTAATTTTACCGAGTTTCAACTTGTGTGATTATGGTTTCATTTCCTAGTTACTGTGTAAAAAAAAAATTATTTAAAACCTAGCGCTCATCTAGTAAATTAAAGGGTTGGTTTCCTACATTTGATATCAAAGCAAGGTTCAAACCCTTTCGGACCTTATAGGCCCTAATATATATATATATGACAGATAATTATTTTAAGCATATTTTAGTCTTTAGACAGTTGAAATAAGTAAAGATTATGTATTAAAATTTGCACTTATTTAGATGGCAGATGAGATTGCTAAGAAGAAAATCACAACTCAAATCTTAGATAAGAGAGACTTGTTAACGATCTCAGATCAATTAGCAATTTTGAAATGCAAGTTACTGAATGTGTGATCGGGTTTTTGGACTAACAGAAAAATAATGCAACTTTCTTTTGTCAAATATCGGTTGTAAGATGTTGGATACGTCAATTCTAACTACCTCTGTAAAACAAAAATATCAGTCCTTGAAATTCCTTTGTATAGCGACAAGATAGCTTACAGTGAAGAAAGTCAGCAAGATTAGAAGTCCACAAAAATCATCAAAATGAAATTGCCAAAACGGCATCACAGAAGATGAAATGCTCCATCAATGAGCAAAAAGAAGTTCTTTAAGCAACCTATTTTGAGATATTGATTCCCTAGAAGATGCATTCTATTCAGAATTTGCAAAATCTCATTCTCTTAAAAGATTTTCATCATCATTAAATTTGACAAAAAAAATAGTCAATTCAAATGACATGCAACATTTCGAAAAGGGCCAACGGTAAAAGAACCCAAAAGTGGTAAATTCCCTTCACACCTAGGAAACAGTTTGATTAGGAAACAGTAAACCTAATCAAATGATCAGAGTAAAAACCATTGCAGCCCCAGATATAATCCCAGTCCACAAAAAGAACAAATCGCATTTTAGTCAATATAAGCGAGATTATGTAAAAACAAATCAGCTCTAAGATCATTGAAATTTGAGAAGATAAATAAGATTGATCGACAAGATTGAAAATGTCACTGTATAGAGGCATCGACTGGCCCAGAAATGACGCAGCAGAGGAATCAGTCTGGAGGAAAGCACTAAGCTTAGATAGACGATAATCACAATGATTAGTTACAATGTATTGTAGAGCGCAGAAAGTAAAAGAAAGATGTTGTCAGTGAACTCAACCAAGGAAAGACTATCAACAAACAAGAATCCTGTTGGCGTGAGAAATCTAAAATCTGTAGGTTAGATCACTGAGTCAGATCGTAACCCATTTTGAATTAACAACTGATCAAGTGATCGTTCAATCAATTAGTTGAAGCCATTAAGCTATGCTAGCCCTTCAGCCTAAATAAAGGCTACTATTACAAGATAGAACCGATTATCAAGATAATTGGCTTAAGATGTCATCAAAGAGATAGAATTGTGTTACAGATATTAATGAGTAATTCCAGTTTTTTTCATTAGCGTTTCCGTATTGAGTAATTCCCCGTGGATTCATAGACATTTCGTTGCTTGTAATTATTTTCCCCGTACAATCACCTCATTCCGCTGAATTTTCATCGCCTGCAATCCACTTGAATCTGTTATAATTCATTCTTTGCAAGACACAAAAAAAAAAATCCAAAAAGAGAACACGATTCCAATGATGAGGATGTGACGGTTGTTGACAACTCATATGAGCTAAATTCTAGTGTGTTGCATCTATACAATATTAAATGACATTCAAAACTATATCCACACAAAGAAACCGGTTATTAACCATACATCCCAGCTCAACATGCTCCCCTACTTCACAATTAAAAAAGTTTTGCAAAGAGATCCAGCGAGGAAATTCTACAGGCTCGTTATCATAGTCAGCCTGTTCAGACTTTATTTTAAATTATTTAAAATCTGATCTGAAATTCAATCTCTGTTTTCGATATATCACAGGAGATCTGTTATCTTTGGCCTACCTGAAATGAATAATCCTAACTTTATCCACGCCCTGTGTAGACCATATAAGATATATATTGTAACAAAACAACCTCTTAGCTCGTACATCAAGTCATTGTCCCTACAGTGATTCAACAACTAGATCTAGATAGCATACTTGTATAAAACCCTTGACAATGGTAAACTTTTAATGCCAAAAGCAGAAACATTTTGTCACGCAGGCTCATAAGAAATAGAAAGATAAATTTTATTCAAATTTGCGATTAAATTTATAAGAGGATACTCTTAAGTGAGCTAAGATCTTCCTAAGTTTCCTTACCCACTATGCAATATCATTCTCCGGGTCAATCTTAGAAAGAATAAATATGCACACAGAATTGAAAGAAGGAGTTGTAGCTCTCAGGTGTGGCCTGCACCTGGAGACTACACTCAGAAAAGAGAGAACTCTCGTACACTCTACATTCATGAATGAAAGATTACATCATTAAGTACAATACTAGAAGTTAGGAAGTTGCAACCAAACCCCTAATCTCTAGGAACTAATCCTAAACTAAGGAGATACGTTACAACTTATGTAACCTTTTTTCCATTAATATAAAATAATATAATTATTTTCAACTCCCCCCCTTAATGGAGAAAGGATTGTCTTGAACTCCTAGCATCCTTCTAAACAATTCAAACTTCACACGTGCAAGAGTCTTTGTAAAAATATCAGCCACATTGTCACAAGTTTTACAATATTCAACAATAATCTCTTTTGACTGTAGTTTCTCTCTGACAAAATGGAACTGAGTGTCTATATGTTTGGTATTTTTATGGAACACTGGATTGTATGCCAATTTAATAGTGCTCTGGTTGTCGCTTTTGATGGAAGTGGAATTCTTCTGTTCTTCTCCTGCATCATTGAGAAGCCTTCTCAACCATATCGCTTCACACGTCGCTGCACACAATGCCTGATACTTAGCTTCACATGAAGACAGTGCTACAGTACTCTGCTTCTTGCTGCTCCATGCTATGACCCCGGAACCTATGCTGAATGAGTAACCTATGATAGACCTTCGATCATCCAGGTTCCCAGCCCAGTCTGAATCTGAAAAACCTGCTAGAATAACATCAGAAGTGTCAGTGTATAAAATGCCATAATTAACAGTACCACAAAGATACCTCAACACGCTTTTTGCTGCTACCCAGTGACTCTCAAGTGGTTTTGACATGAATTGGCTTAACACACTAACAGTGTATGCCAAGTCAGGTCTGGTTGTTGTAAGATATATCAAGCTGCCAACCAGTTGTCTGTACATCGTGGCATCAACCTCCTTAGTGCCATCGTCACTGCACAACTTCAAGTTTTGCTACAAAGGTGTCGCTGCTGACCTACACTGATCCATACCAAACTTTTCCAACAGATTTCTGGCATACTTCCCTTGGGTAAGAAAAGTTTGCCCAGTATCTCTCCATACTTCTAATCCTAGACAGTAATGGAGACTTCCGAGATCCTTCATTTCAAAAACTTGTGCCATAAGCCTTTTGATTCCTCTGATTAAATCATCTGCATCTCCTGTTATAATCATGTCATCTACATATAAAGAGATCAGAATAATCTTCCCCTGCTTATTATACTTGGTATACAAATTTGGGTCATTTAAACTTCTATGAAAGCCATACTCTAAAAAGAAAGAATCAACCTTTTCATACCAAGACCTGGGAGCTTGCTTTAAACCATATAAAGCCTTTTTCAATCTGCAAACAAGATGTTCCTTCCCCTGCTTCACAAACCCTTCTGGCTGTACTAAATAAATTTCCTCTTTTAAGTCACCATTCAAAAATGCAAATTTGACATCAAGCTGGTGTAGCTTCCAATTATATTTAGTAGCTAAAGAAATAAGCATTCTGATTGTATTTAGCTTTGCTACAGGTGCAAAGGTATCATCAAAGTCTATACCTTCCTGCTGTGAGTACCCTTTTGCAACTAGCCTAGCTTTCAATTTTTCAATACTTCCGTCTGCATTCATTTTTGGTTTAAATAGCCATTTGCATCCTATGGGTGTTTTGTTCTTAGGCAGTTCAACTAAATCCCAAGTGTCATTTCTAAGAATAGATTCTATCTCTTCATTCATTGCAGCCCTCCACTCCTTAAATTGACTAGCTTCTTTGTAATTAGTGGGCTCTACAATGTTCAAAACATTTGACATCAAAGCATAGTATTTCAATTTTAATGGTATTTGAGTCTTCCTACCTGATTTCCTTGGTAGGGGACTTACCTCAAATTTGTTTTCTTCAACTCTAATTGGGCTTGCATTATCACCTTCTTGCTGTTCTTCTTGCTGTTTCTGCTCCAGCTCTCTTTCATCCTCACTGCTTTCATCTATAACCAATGGAATGTGCCAATTATCACCAATGTCATCTTTCCCTTCCTGTACCTGTTCATGAAATACTACATCCCTGCTTGCAAATATCTTACGAGACTCAGGATTGAACAATTTATAAGCTTTAAATTCTGTGCCATAACCAACAAATATGCATTTAACAGCTTTAGGGTCTAATTTCTTCCTATCACCTTTGGGTATATGGGCAAATGCTTTTGACCTAAATACTCTTAGATGATTTACTGCTGGTTTAAATCCATATAGAGCTTCAAAAGGAGTTTTGAAGCCAAGATATCTGGTAGGACTTCTGTTCTTCAAATATACAACAGTGTTAATAGCCTCTGCCCAAAAACTATTAGAAAGACCCTTACCTTGTAACATGCTCCTTGCGCACTCCACTAAGGTTCTGTTCTTGCGCTCTGCAACTCCATTCTGCTGTGGTGTGTGTGGCACTGTAAATTGCTGAACAATCCCGTGGAATTTGCAGAATTTCATGAATTCCCCTAACTTGTATTCTCCTCCTTGATCAGATCGGAGAATTTTTATACTCTTACCAAACTGTTTTTCCACCAAGGTTTTAAATTCTATAAAGCACTGGAAGGTCTGACTTTTCTTACTTAAAAAATAAACCCATGAATATCTAGTGCAGTCATCAGTAAATAACAAAAAATAATATGCTCCACCTAGTGACCTTGTCTGCATAGGTCCGCATATATCAGTGTGCACTAGTTCCAAAATATATGTTTCCTTCCTCCTATCATGCACAGGAAATTGTTCTCTATGCATCTTACCTAAGGCACAACCATCACAATTTAACTGAATATTACGAAAGATAGGGAGTCCCTCAACCATACCTTTCCTCTGCAATAACATGAGGTCCTGTAAATTCAAATGTCCGAACCTCTGATGCCAGAGTTGTTCGGCTGTCGATCCACCTGCAACCATGGCTCGCTTTGGTATACTCTTCACATCCAACCTGTATAGGCTTCCAACGCGCAAGCCAGTTGCAACAATTTCTCTCCTGCAATCCTTTACCACACAATGAGTCTTGAAGAACTCGACTTGCATATCTTGATCAGTTATCATGGATACAGATATGAGATTTTTCTTAATTCCAGGTACATATAAGACATTTTTAAGATGACTGATTTTTCCATTTGGTAACTTAACTGGAATAACCCCATAACCTTTAATCTCGTATCCACTATCATCTCCTAAATAGATTTTTGATCCATATGTACTTTCTTCAAGACTTTCAAAAAATTCCTTTTTACCTGTCATGTGGGAGGATGCTACGGAATCGACATACCAAATATCGTCCTCATTGGATGCTGAAAGGGCATAGTCGATTGTGAATAGTCGAAATTCATGGCTGAAATCTTCATCTTCTTCAACATCTTCTTCTTCGACAAAGTATCCTCTGTGCTTTGCAGTTGCCAGTTTTCTCTTTGCATCATTTGCTTGCTTCTTAAGACATCTATCCTGCATATGACCCTTCTTTCCACATTAATAACATCTTCTTATAGGATTATTTACAAGCATACCTTTATATGGACTCTTCTGCGATGTACCTCCTCTCTGCTGCAGTTGCGACTGTGATTGCTGCTGTGGCTGCTTCCCTCTGAAAGGTCGTCGTTTCGCCATCAGCGCAAGATCATCGTTCTGGGGGTTCAAGTTATGTCGCCGCTCCTCTTCTTGCAGCAAGATGCCTGTCAGATCTTCAAATGTGGGCGCTTTTTCCCTTGCCGCCAATCCAGTGATGAACATTTGAAATTCATCTCGCATCCCGTTCAGTGTGATTGTGACGAGATCAGAGTCAGACACCTTCTCTCCGATGTCCCCTAATCCGTCTTTCACATCTTTGATTCGCGCAATGAATGCAGCAGCAGTCTCACTTTCGTCCATCCTCATTGAAAATAACTTGCTTTTAAGTGCCATAATTTGACTTGTATTCTGGATCTGATACAGATTTTTGATGGTCGTCCAGATCTCTGCATATGTTTTACATTCTCTGATATGGGGGATAATGTTGTCCTTGACAGACATCTTCAGCAAAACTTTTGCCTTGTTTTCTCGCTTATCCCATTCTTGCTCTTGTGTCCCTGTGTTTGAATTCGGCCTCTGCTCATCACCTGTGACTATGGACCATACATTCGCACCTTCAAGCAAGGTCTGGATCTTAAACTTCCAGTTTGTGAAGTTAGATCCATCGAGTTTGCCAGACTCATGGATATAAGATTCCATCGTATTACTCATTTTGATCAGATCTACAAAATGAATCCACTCAACAGTAAAAAAAAAACAAATCGATACCTGACAAATCTTGTCACCTAATCTGCCACTTTTCTGCCACCTCTCTGCCAGATCTTCTGTTCCACTCACTGACAGATCTGCAAAAACAATCTCGCTCCGATGAGCAAATTCGTTGTTTTCCAATATAGCCAAAAAATCGATCTAATCAAAACTGATCCGATCTGCCTCTCCGGGATAGATCCGCAATTTGTTTGATCTGCTCCTCCGCAAATCGTCAAACGAAGATGAGGTTTCCTGCGGATCCCCTTGAAGGTGAGTCGGCGCCCTCCCGAACGAAAAACCCGTGCCAGGATGAAATCGGTGTAAGGAAAAGACACTTGGCGCGATTTTCCCATGCGACTCCGTGCCAATGGCGCGGTGGCGCGATTAACAGCTGAACAGATGCGCCAGTTGCGCTTCCTGGCGCTACTGTCAGCGCGAAAAACGCGCCAACCCCCTTCAACTCAGAAAATTAAAAAATCATCTGAGTCCGAGCCAAGTGTTCTGCAGTCCACATGCTCAATCGAGCACAAAGCTCTCATGTACACGCGGCCACAAAGGCACTTTTAGCCACGAAGGCGATTCTACCACAAAGGCAAACTGGCCACAAAGGCACTCCAGCCACAAAGGCGATAAAAAATCAGGCTCACCCAATCTGAGCTCTGATACCAAGATAAAATATGCACACAGAATTGAAAGAAGGAGTTGTAGCTCTCAGGTGTGGCCTGCACCTGGAGACTACACTCAGAACAGAGAGAGAACTCTCGTACACTCTACATTCATGAATGAAAGATTACATCATTAAGTACAATACTAGAAGTTAGGAAGTTGCACCCAAACCCCTAATCTCTAGGAACTAATCCTAAACTAAGGAGATACGTTACAACTTATGTAACCTTTTCTCCATTAATATAAAATAATATAATTATTTTCAACTTAGAAGTGATATACAACCCAACTGTAATATTCTTTTTAAGAATTTACTGATGATAACATAGATGTACTTTGAAATTATCAACAAATTATATTAATAACTGGAAAGAAAATCAATAAATGCTATAACCATGCACAAATTTTTCATTTGGAAACAATGCAATAACAATTTGGGGCAAATCTGATCTTTATTGCATTCACCAGGGAAGGGTTTAAAAATACGAAACCCTTTTCTGAAATTACACAATTCTGGGATGAACTTGGCAATAAAATCTTGGAGAATGCTTCCCAAAGATCTCGGCTTTTGAAACTTGTCCCCATTAGCAAACAAATTCGACCTTCTAGCAAATGGTAATTCAATCTATAAGAATAACTTGGCCTCAGTAAAAATGGCTCAACTTCTGCGATAGAAATTTGGCCTAATTGAATTCGGCCCTAGGCAATAAACTCAGCCTCCGACAATTAAACTCGGCTGAGAAAATAACCCCTAGGATCCAATCTCTCAGCAGAAAATACCAGACGTTGAAGTGAAGCTTTCCCATCATCTTCACCTATAGCAAATATTCATCAAGGCAACATAAATATGGATAAATAAGCTTCAACAATCTCTTAATGGGTATGATCATCATATTAAAACTAGCTGCAGAGCGCTGATCAATGTGAGCATCTGCAAATCCTCCTCGTAGAGCCAAGAACTTACGTAGAGCAAGTCCATAAAGAGGTAAAAGTTTTAATGATTCTGGATATATAAGTAGTTCCATACAAACGATGTTGCACAACAAACAGATCCACTAAAATATTTGCTGATCATTAACTGAACATGAAACAGATCTAGTCGAGATTTAGTTAAACATAGTTTTTAAATCACTATTTGATAACAGTCAATTACTTCAATTATTCCAAATCGAATTTACTGTAGTTAACTAAAGACAATAAATTAAATTGTTAGGATTTCTTCTTACCACTATTGAATTAATAAATTCTTTACTTCTGTTTACATTAGTTTTCCCTGATACGTCAATTATTCCAGATATAATTTGCTGTAGTTAACCATTTTACTTGTGTTGCTGTTATTTGCAACCCCTATTTATTGTTTTTCACATTTTGAAATCTGCATTTTTATTTCCTTTTAATCCCACTAGTTTTGGCACAAATCTAAGACCATCTGCGCGTCGATTGAGAACCCAGATAACTGAAATCATAAAAAGTTCCAGATTTCTCCAATAAAAGCCAGAGTTACATAACAATGTGCCAATGCTATAATTCTTGGTGGTTTGAATTACATGAGAAACGGTTCGAGAGCAGAGAAAACCTCTGGCTCCAGCATCAATTTAAGCATAACGCAGTCTCTGATAAGAGGGGATTCAAATCCAAGGAGTGGGGACTTTATTTTATTTCTCTGTAATTCTGAAACTGAAGAAGGGATTTTCATATTTTTGTATTTAATTAAAATAAAAGAGAGAATATTACTTAAAATATATATATATTTCTTTATTTATTTAGAAAATCTTAAAATGACACATCCCTAAAGGAATAGGTTTCACATTCGTTTTTATGAAGTGGATTTCAAAATTTTGCAGTTGGTGTAGATTGGTTTATTAGAAAATATATCTTAAATTTATTAATATTAAAAGGAGTTATTTTTAAAAAATGTTAAGTGAGAATTTTAGAAATTTGTGATGGCTTTAATGAGCTAGGGAATATATATATATATATATATATATATATATATATATATATATATATATTTGTATAAAAAAAAAAAAATACATATATACATATATTTTTTTAGAAGTTTAATTTGTTAAGGTATAATAAATTTAAATGGGTAAATAAAATAAAAAATAAAAAAAAATAACCCATTTCCTACTCAAAGTGCATGTACACACATGAAAACAGAAGCTTACAGTAATCTGTTTTGTAGTCATAATAGTGGCAAGGGTAAGTGCCCCAAATGTATGAATTGTGTAAGAAATAAAAATTTGACTAGTTGTTGCAAACTGCACATTGAAATATTAAAAGACCACTTCATGAGCTCATTTCTAGCATAAGACATAAGAAAATTTTATGCAACAGAACAGAACATTTTTGGATAAAACTAAGTTCAGAAAATTATATTAGTAAAACATATTAGTAATATACTGTAATAATATATATATAAATACTTTTGAAATACTATATATACACTTATATATGTGTGAGGGATTATGTGGGATATTGGATAACAAGTTCTACAAAGTCTTCGAACCCAAATTACCTCATTTTGCTTTAACTTAGTGACGCATTAGAAAATTTAAAAGAACGGGTGCTGATATGCCAAAGAGCACATACTACTTTAACTTTAAGGAAGTGTTGATATGCCAAAGAGCACATACTATCAAGAAATGATTAATCCATTACATATGTTAATCCCTATCTTTTATCATATATAGAATGAGGTTGAAATTTCATGGAGTTAAAGCATATGAATAAAATTGAGGAAGCAATTTCACATATGACTAAAATTGAGAAAGCAATTTCGAATGCATAATTACATATTATTTTAGATACTATTTATATGAAATAATTTAGAAATTGAATTTCTACATGTTAAGTGTATTGAAATTTATTAAAATTGATAATGAAATATTTAATTATAATATAATTTTATATATCAATAAAATTGAATGATAAGAGTAAGCATTTCTTAGAATAAAGTAAAGCAAGATTTGATAGTTGACTTCTCTCACTTTCCATTATGGGCTACTATGAAAATCAAAATCTAGGGTACATTAGTCCTTGATGATTTCTCATGATTTCTCATTGGTTCCTTTATGAGGGAGTAGAGTTGTGAGTGAGTGAGTGTAATTACATGTTCAAATTTATGTACGGTTGAAGTACAACCTTGCTCATTTTAGTTAGGATGTTGGGTTCTAAAGTAACTAATATGGTAAAGGAATGCTATAATTTAGGGATATGGTTGCATTCTTCATGCATGATTGTTAAAATGTTTGTATGGTGATTTAAAAATAATATTAATAATAATAATAATAATATATTTGAGGAGTTACTTCCCTCCATTATTTATGTTTTCCCCAATACTCAAATAGGAGTAAAACTGAAATGCTATAGACTTAGTGTTTATTACCCACCAAAATTTATGCAAGCACTTGTATGTGAGAAAATTAATTAATCTATCCACTTCACAAATCAATTTATTATTTTATGTGAAATCAAAACTGTAAGATTGGATTTTACTATTGACAATTATTAATTTGACATTGGTCAATATAGGTTATAATTTTTAAGCAATTTTTCCATATCTTAAGTTCTAAATTAAATGACAAGGAGCAACACTTGTTATAGAATAAATATTGTAAAATTATAAAGAAAATGAACATAAAAATGGATTTCAAAGTAATTATAGGTTCACTTAAATTAAGGTGGATAGTCTTATAATACTCTATCCATAAATCTTGAGTTAGACAAAGTGATATATTGAAACACATACATCAATTTAATATATTTGCATCATGGCTAATGCATATCTGAAAGTTAGAATGGAGTGTACATGCATAAAAAATTTATCCTTGAAAGTTAGTAAATCATACATGTTGTGATACTTAATAAATAAGTTGTGCTATTTAATAATAATACTAAAGTAGTAAATTCCTTATGAAATATGAGTACTAGAGTGTAAATTGGTGTTTACGTCGGTAAGGATGTTGGTTTCCTAAATCATGGCAAGAAAACTTTTCACTCTTTGAAAGCGAATCAAGATCCTTTATATAATTGATAAGAGTCAATGCAACAAGATAGTCATTCACGCAAGAATCCAATACCAATAGATTGATAGCAATAGATAATATTGAAACAATTATTGACGTCTAGAGCCCATGGAAATAGAGTATGATGACCTAAGAATTTGGATAGAAAATATGTCAACCTAAAGATTACTTGGAAGCGACTCCTTCTAGGATGAATCATCCACCTGAAATTAAACAAGAACTCTTGAGGGTTAGAGTTTCATTCATATCTGGGACAAAATAATGATGAGAATAGTAAAAAGCGTGCTTCATCCTTTCATCTTGAGAAATCCGGGATGACAGTCTATCGCTTTTCTTATTTTAGGTTTTAGTATTTATATAGTTTTACCAAATACTTTGCCAAAGGAAGGCCATAAGTATGTGTTCATGTGCGTGGTTCTTCACCTAGTTACTCAATATCATATGATCATACCCCTTACTATAAAACAATAGGGTTCATGACTTAGTGGTTTATGGAATGCTTAGCCATCACAAGTGATTTGGAACACCTAGGGACATGTTGATGGAGCCAATAATGACTCAAAGATTACTTACATTAGACACACACACACACACACACACACACACACACACACACATATATACACACACATCAGGGAATAAATGTATGGAACTAAATTTTCATGTCGATTCATTTATGGGAGAGGAAGAGGGAACATGCAATTGCTTATTATTCAACAATTTCACAGTAGAGACGTGCCATGCATGTGATACATGAAGGAGTTTAGCTTAGGTGATTGTTGAGACAATGATGATTAGACACATTGAAAATGATAATTACATTACTCTTAGGTTCAAATATGTGCCAGCTAAGAAATTAAAAAGGATTATTACTAATTTGATATAGGTTGATATTGAGTGCTAGTTTTTGGAGCCTATCATATACTTGTATGGTTGTATTCATTTTGTTGGAGCTTTATCATATAACGATATTAATGATATCATCTACTAAAGTGACGATTTCTAGCCTAAAAGCCATTTTATTAATTAAGCCTAAGCGGTGTAAGTGATGTAGTTGAGATTAATTCACAAGAAGAATTGATGCACCTTGACGTAGGTTCATTACACATGTGGTTTGAGTTAATGGTCACTCACTAATTGTACATTCTCTTGTGAGACATTTCATGGTGATAGATGTTAAACATATATAAATATGATCATTTTAATTTCATAAGAAGTTAATTGTGTTAATATATGAGAAACAAACATATGTAAGTTGTAGATTTTTGTTAACTTACTGGGGGATGGTGTTTATACGAACTAAGGTTTCCCAAGTAGTCCACATTTTTTACAAAATGAATATTGATGTAATGTATTAGGCATATCCATACACATATTATACATTGTTGAATGATGTTGTGTGCCCTAAAATCATTGGCATCAAGAATGATAAAATACAATTGTGGGGCTTGATTGTCAAAGCATGCGACACATAATCACCCAAGCCCATTTAAAACACTATATAAGGGAGGTAATCAAAGTTAAAAATTAAATATGATGTTTATATTACTTACGTAAAGGGAACCATAAAGAAGATGGAAGATGTTTTGAGTATGACCCTCAAATTTTTTCGATATTCCTTAACGGAAAAAAAATTGGGAGAAATTGATTGATTTAAAAAAAATTGAGGATACTTGGCACAATGAGGATAGCAAGATTTTAATAGAGGATATTAAGGATATGCATCCCTGTCTTAATTTCCTTCCCTAATCTAAGGACTTCAGGGTGAAGTCCATTATTAAGAGGGGGTGAATGTAGTGCCCCACTTTGGTTGATGAACACTGATCCTTCATACTTTATTCTTTGAGGACCTCAGGTTGAGGATCCAGACACATGACTCTAATATTAGTGGATTTGATGGGTATGTACGTTCTTTATTGATACTGTGATGGATATGTATGTTCTTTATTGATATCATGATGATGATAAACTTGATGGATATGTTCCCTATGATGGAAAGGTAGGTTTTCTATTGATGTTATGATGATGATGGCTTTGATGAATATGTTAATTTATCATTGATGTTATGATTATGATAACCATGATGGATGTGTTCCCTATGATAGCTACTCACATTAGTTCTGATTCAAAATGAATAATGATGTGAATGACGGTCATGTTGATGTTGCCATTATGATAATGACTAACAATGAGAAACCTTGTTACTGATGATTATTGAGTATGACAGGAAACCACCAGAGGCACTCGCATATGATGAGCTGACAACATCTGGTTTGATAGAAATTAATATTTTGTCTTTGAAATTATAAGTTCAGTTTGGAACTTGATATATATATATATATATATATATATATATATACACACTCTAATGATATGTCAATGGTTGCAGGAACATGTTAGTTGCTTGGTCGAATGACTCACATATGGGTTGTAGAATTGGATGGAACAACATGGGAGGGGTGGAACAATGTTCCTGATCTCACCCGCTAGCCTCCCGCCGTGAATTAGGCTAGAAAGGTCAACGTACTTTCGCCTTGAAGATCACGATGTCGCGAGGACAGGTCCCAAATTTGGTTCGCTCACGAGGATTTTCTAGGGGGCGCGCATCAAGGCGGATTCCTTAATCCCCAGCACCATTAGTCTCACTATATCATGCAACATATGAGATGATAGGGGTCTCGGCCGTTGCACATATAATTTCCCCTCGTAACCACTAGATACTTGAAAGGCAAGTGGTGTGGCACCCTTCGAATTTCAAGAGAAATTCTTGAAGGGCACGACCGACTTGGCACCCTTGGTATCAGAAATAAATTCGTAGGCATGGCACCCTTGGAACTTCGAATGGAAGTTCTTGAAGGGCATGACCAACTTGACACCCTCGACATCATTAAAGAAACTAATAAATATATCAATATATGAAAATCCAACTAATTCATAGCAAGTGACATATGATGTTAGAACCAAAGGAATTAAATCAAGAATAAAACTTGAGGTAAGGGAGGAATAGGAAGAGATAAAATATTTACCATTATAGCTCTACCCTTTCCATGTTAAAACAAAATATTAAGTACATAAGACTTAATTAGGCAAAAAGGGGAAAGAGGTACATAGAGTTAAGTAGAAAGATTTATTAAAAATTTCATTAGGAGAAGAGAGTGGTGAATTAAAATAAGATTAATAAATTAAAATTTGAGAAATTTAGAGAACTTCCATGTGGCAAGAGCCAATATAACAATATTCATCAAAAGAACAAATTAAGGTGTTTAGGGGACCAAATCTGAGAATCATCAATTAACTTCAGTAATATACACAAATTAAGGATTAAAAAGGGGGAATCAAGAGACAACTAGGAGAAGAAATTGGAAACCTTGTTGGGGTGAGGGAAATACTATTTTTAAATGAATAATTAAGTAAATTATTTTTGGGGAGTCTTGATGAGAGGGTGACACATGGGTGGGTGAATAATCAAATTTTGGGGTAATAAAAAAATAATTATTTATGCATGAAATTCCAAATGTCACCTATGAAACCTTCTATAAAAGAAAGGGAAATGGAAGAGAAAAGGGCCTTTTGTTTACCGTATGGATGGATGGAGGATTTTATGTCATTTGGAGTGGTTACGAGCTATAGTTGAGTTTGGTGGGATAGAGTGTTATAGAGAGGGGAATCTTGAGCCAAGAGTGGCTCACGTCTATCAACTAGCACATTCTTTCGTTGTACAACCCCATTGCAGCTCGAGGGTCCGCGGGGAAGGAGAGTACCCAAGGAGTAGGTTGGGAAGTCAATCGGTGGGTCATTACATTCGGATTAAGCACGACAACCTCCAAGCTTGGAGGTAGATGACAACAAGGGAGCTCAAATAGTGGCAAGTCAAGTTTGGTTCTCGTCCAATGGTGAATGGTACATGTGTTAGTTAGATTGTTTTTAATTATGATGATTTCATTGGGCCTAAAATCAAGTTAAATATATATATGTGATAAGAAGTTAAATTGATGGACTTGATATCCTAGTTACTGTGTAAAGAAAAAAAAATATTTAAAGCCTAGCGCTCATCTAGTAAATTAAAGGGTCGGTTTCTACAAAAATAATTATTTTTTAGTCTAGAATGCCTTGGAATCTCCAAGAGTACAAGTTGGCCTTGGGACCCTCAAGTCAGCCTAAAGTAGGGAATTCAACCCCTTAAGAAGGCTATATAAAGAGTAGTTCAACTTTATTTTGGACATACACATTCACATGTTCAATATCTCAAGAAAGAGTTTGATTTGTCACTGTGAAGCTGAAAAAAGAGAGCGAAGGCCAAGGAAAAGGAAAACAGACAATTTTTCTTGGTCTTTGGGCTATATTTCTCTCACATGTGCGAAAATACAGGGTTTCTGGGCTGTAGGAAGAGGTCGAAGTCGCATGACCAAGTTGCATTAGGACGAAGTGCAACATCTTGAAGCTGAGAGGAAATAAAATTTGTCTATACCTCACTGACCTTAGGAAGAGTTGTGTTTCTCTTATAAGGTTCAAGAAGGAGGTTGATTTAGGGTTTCTTCAAGAGCTCCATGGCCAAAGCTGCAGGTCAAGTAACAGTGTTGGAGCTGCCAGGACAAAGTTGTAGTGTGTAGAAGTTTGGTGCAAATTCAAGAAAGGACTTGAGGAAGGGATGACTTGGTACTGGGAGAAGGACTTGGTCTAGGTATTAGGCCTTTATATCTTATTTGAAATAGATTCTAAGAAGAGAAGAGTTTCCAAGTTTTCCACTTGGACACATTTTTCCCTGGCTTAGAGCCTATATCTGTGTCCTATTTTGTTGCTGCAATTTCTTGATATTGTTTGATGAAAATATCTAACTAAAATAACCTAAAGAAGATTAATATTCACAAGCAAGTATCAAGGTTAAAGAAAATAAGTTTAATAAGCTACCACTTTATCATTTTCTAACCTGGTGTCAGAGCTAAGGTGAGAAAGGAAGACAACTGGAAGGACACTAGAAGGAGTTACTTGTCAAGAGGAAAGGAAAAATAACACTCTCAAAAGCATGAAGAAGGAAGACTACAAGGAAGATTATCTCTTGAAGGAACCATTGGTAGAAGACCTTATGATCTAAGGTTTCCAAATTGAAGAAAATCAAGGACTACATCAAACTCACAAGGAGAGTATTGATATCACAAAGAATAAGTCTACTTGGAAGGTATCAATCTTGGAGGTTGTTCTAAGAAACATCCTTTAAGGAAATATCCTCAAGGATCTTGAATACATCAAGAAATCTGGATATATTATCATCAAGAAGAATTGTGGTATTAAAGTATTACACTACATCATAATAATTGAATCTTCAATTCGTGTAAGTTCTTTCTGCAAGGAGAGAAATAAGCTCATTGGGGCATCAAACAATCTAGCATGGAAGAAGAGGATTGAATATATATTGACAAAACAAGAAGTGATAATATGTCACTAGGAAAATTATTGAACCTAGCAAAGAAAGGACATGAGAACTAGAAAAGTACAAGAAAGGGGAAGTAAGAGCTCAAAGAATCATAGTTGAATCAATCAAGGATTCTCTTGTTCCATTTGTGGCAAACCTGAAGACTTCCAAGGAAATGTATGACAAGCTAGTGAATTTGTACTATGTATGTACAACAGGTCCAAATATGTATTTGCAGAACAAGCTATATAGGATGAGGATATGAAAACCTTCCACATGAGAGTCTCTCATGTAAGATACCATTTACAAGGACTTGGAGAACCAATCACTAACTTAGAGGTGACCGTATGTGTTTTAAATGCATTGCCACAAGAATGGGGCAAATTTGAAACAAGTATCTACTCCTAGAAATATTCAACTCCATTTGTTGACATGTGGCCACAATGCATGCTGGAAGAGTCAAGAATTAAGGTCAAGGATGATATTGGGTCAGATGAGCAGTCTCAAGCCTTTCTAGCCCGATTCAAGAAGATGAATAAGGGAAATTTTGGCAAGTTCAAGAATAAAGATATGTCCAAGGTGTAATGATTCAAGTGCATGAGTTTGGAAACTACAAGAGGAATTTCCTAATCCAACAAAACAAGAAGATAAAGGAAAGGAGTTAAACTCATGTAGCCGAAGCAGTGGGAGAGCCTAAGAAGAAGGAAAGTAAGGAAGAAGTGAAGTATCTTTACTACTAAAAGAAGGTTTACTAACTTCTAGGTTATTTATGAATGTTGGTTTTGTTCCTTTTATATGATATGTTTTGCATAAGCATCATAGGATAAAAGCATATGATAGTATCTTGCCTGGAATTTATTAAGTTTCTTAGTAAAGATCATATAGGATATAATGTTAGATAATTTTTCATATTTTTCATCCATATATTATCTAACATTATGCTATAAGTTGTCATCCTACTTAAATGGATCATTATGATTCGAGAAGGACCATCATTTTGAATGTCCTGGGAAAAACATTATGATGGGAATAGTATGTATTCTATGTAATGTGGAAACATACTGGAAAAAAAGGATGAAGGGTTGCAATGGGTCAAGATGCAAACTTCTTGTGATATATATGGATATCTATATGATTGGATGAAAGCATAGGAGTGTATTTTGATAAGTAAACTTTGGATAAGATTCATATGTGCAAGAATCTTGTGGAACAAATTTGGTTATAAAGATATTCTTAAGTATTACTGATGCTAGAAAATAATTGAATTTGACTTACTTAATAAAATATAAAAGATTAGGACTTTATATAGAATATGTAAGATAATAATTAAACATCCAAGTATAATATCCAAAAGAAAATTTGTAACTTTGTAATCAAGTTCAATCCTTGGGCACTTTTATGCATGAAGTATCAAGTGGAGATGGTCAATGAGGATGTTGATGGTATGAGAAGGTCACCATGGTGAGGTAAGTCTATTTCATTTATGGTTTGGTTATTTGGCTAACATATTATTTTTGGCTACCGCAAAAAGGATGTTGCAAGAATACATGATCGCAGTTGGGGAGAGGTCAAATGTATGAATGAAGAGTATTGATGGAAACTCAATATATGGTACATCGCAACTCTGAATTCGAGATGAGTCCATCTTGGGATCGAAATGGTAATTGTGCAACAATATAAATTGACGGTCAAGGAATATCACTTTATGATCAAATTGAATATTAGGAAGGTACAATGCAATTCCTTCATGATTGGAGAAGAAAGTGGCGAGCAAGGAAGATGAACTAGATCCTGTCACAAGAACGAAGGGTGGAGATGGTTCCATGATACCTTGAAAATAAGAAAGCTTGATATAAGAGATGTGAAGGAAAGAGGGAGCCATGTAGCTATAGATAACTAGTAACTGATACTCTGATGAAGACAAGTTTTAAAGGCTTGTGGTGTTGGCTTCCATTATTGGAAGGAATGAATCTCCTTTGGTTTGAGAGGGAGAAAAAGGAGTTTCCTTGAATAAGGAGCAAGGTTCTATTCTCAGGATTAAGGGAGAATGGGGATGTACACTTTGGTTGAGAGGAGTGATGATGAACATCACATGTGCATTCTGCTCTTCAGGTGATGAAAAAAGAATGATGAAGGAATGGATAAGCATATGTGGTTTTCTCGAGGATATAGCATCCATGAAAGGAAAGTTACCGACACTCTTTGAGGATGGGATAAGAATCCAAGAGAAGAGTGATCGAAGAGGATTGATATTCTTTGAGGACTTAGGTATGAAGATATAAGATAAGAATATTCCTAAAAGTACATACCTTGTAGACATCTAGATGGGGTATGTACCTTGTTGAGGTAGTGTGGTATCACACTTAAAGCCTCCCAGCATATTGCTCTTGAATAAATAAGAGTTTGTCAAGTTAGGTCTTAGGGGAATTGTGTTTCATAATGATGATGCTTACAGTATGGCTTATCAATTTGACTCTTCTTCAGAACTTTTCAGTTTGAGATATGATGTTGTACTGGTTGTACAATTATGAATACCTCCCTAGTTAAGAAGGAATGTTGAGAAATGTAACTAGTTTCAGTCTTAAAAATTGTTTTACTCATTTCAATATGTATCCTATGTAAAAAACAAGAAAAATAAGAATGAAAAAATATTATTATTAAAGCATGGGTTTCATGTTCATTATTGATGGTCTTCTAGGTACAAGCATGTTCTTCGTGCTTCTAGGGTTTGTTAGGTCTTAGGGTTTATTATTATGAGTCAAAGGACTCAACATCATGTTTATAAAACCCTTCTCGGAAATTTGAAATTGTAAAAATAATTAATTTTTAGTCTAGAAAATCTTGGAATCTCCAAGAGTACAAGTTGGCCCTGAGATCCTAAATTTGGCATAAAGGAGGGAATTCGACCCCTTGATAAGGCTATATAAAGAGTAGTTTGGCTTCATTTTGGACATACACTCATTCACATGTTAGATATATCTAGAAAGAGTTTGATTTGTAGCTGGGAAGCTGAAAAAAGAGAGTGAAGGTCAAGGAGAAGGAAGAAGGACAAATGTTCCTAGTTTTTGGGTTGTCTCTCTCACTCACGCAAAAATTCATATTTTTTGGGCTGCAAGAAGAGGCCAAAGTTTCAGGACTAAGTTATAGTAGGACGAAGTCAGCAATCTTGTAGCTTGGAGGAAAGAAACTTTGTTTACACCTCGTTGACCTTAGGAAGAGATACCTTGCTCTTGGAAGGTCCCAAAAGGAGGTTGAGTCAGGGTTTCTTCAGGAGCTATAAGGCCGAAGTTGTAGGTCAAATAGCAATGTTGTAGCTGGTAGGATGAATTTGTAGTGTCTAGAAGTTTGGTGTACTAGATTCAAGAAAGGACTTGAGGGAGGGATGACTTGGTACTAGGAGAAGGACTTGGTCTAGGGATTGGGTCCTTATATCTCATTTGAAGCAGATTTTAAGAAGAGAAGAGTTTCCAGGTTTTCCCCTTGGGGGGGTTTTGCCCTGGTTGAGAGACAATATTTGTGTCCTCTTCTATTGTTGTTGTTTCTCGATATTGTTTGATGAAAATATCTAGCTAAAAAGACCTAAAGAAGTTTAAGATTCATAAACAAGTATCAAGGTTAAAGAAAATAGGTTTATTAAGCTACCACTTAATCATTTTCTAACATTGTGTTGACGTGGCAGTACCACGTGGATGCCATGTGGTCGCACACTGATGACATGGATTTATGTCATGTTGATACAATAGTGTGTAAATATCTGAAGATGTTCTATGCTAGATGAAAATACACTTTAATATTCTAGGGCCCAAATATCAATCACATAAAAGTAATATGTTGATAGAACATACCGATAGATCGATGGAAGACAAGCCAATAAAAAACAGAGATGAATAATGGTGGCGTTACGTCGATCAGCAGGATGCTTCAACCAAAAAAGTCTCCATAAGGTCAGCCACCCAAATGTGTCACACAACCCCAAGACGGCTCATCAAAATGTTGTATCAAAAACGTTGCACCAAGAAACCCTAACGCTACAACATGAGAAGCCCTAATCACATCACCATCCATGAGAGAAGATAATGCCTCAAAAAAATGTGTGTAAAATTAACTCCAAGTCTCTCCAATATATAATCATCTGTGGCGGTGTGTGACACATCTCTTATGCATGTGGGATAAATCTGGCTGACCTTACACATGTGGAATAAATTCAAAATACATGTTCTGATCATCCGATCAAAATGATCTTTCCATCGATCTTGCACCTCTCTACAAGAGGAATCCAATAAAAATATTGGCATTGTCATCTAAGCATCACAACATGGAGTTTGGACCTAGTTGCCCAAAATTAACACTCCCTCTCAACTAGGGAAAACTCCATCCACCAATGCCATCCAAACATCGTGTGTCATCCCGTTGTAACTTGCTTCATTGGCTTATTTATTTCAGAACAAAAGGTGAGTCACAAAGACTTCACTCCCAGCTGACCCAAAGTTAGCTCAGAGGTCTGAAACCTCTATAGGACTCAAAGGAGTCTCATACTAACTTGCAGTTAGTTTAACTAACCCGAAGTCAGTTGGAGGTCCGAAACCTCACTAGACTTGATCCCAGATCAAGTGGTTGGACACGTGCCATCCTAGACATAGAGAGTACGACAATCTCTGATGTGCCCATCGGTCTTACTATCGGTCTCTATCCATGTTTCCCACCTCATTGGCCAAATGAGAGGTACTTCCCATGAGTCCGATACTCCATGGGTAGGATGCATATGGGGCACAGATCAAAGAGAGGTAAACCAACTCAATATCATCATGGTGGGGCGGAATCACACCAACAAGGTTCGGCAAGCCTAGCCTTGTGGTTGCTTATAGCTCCAAGAAGCTATCCCCAAAGCCCCCTTGGAGATCCCAGAGCTCATTGTCCAAAAAGACCCTCCAAATAGGGTTGTTCCATGATTCCAAGATTCTCACAAAAGGTTAGGAACATGACCTTCCCCAAGGGCTTTGTGAGAATATCCATGACCATCTCATCAGTTCCTATATGATCGACCCTTACAGCGCCTCGTTGTACCATATCTCAGATAAAATGGTACCAGATATCAATATGCTTGGATATATTGTCGAACATGGGATTCTCTGAAAAACGAATCCCCCTCTGGTTATCACAAAGGATAACGCTGGTATATATCACATGCCTGAACAACTCACTAAAGAGCTTTCACAACCAAGTATCTTCACAACAGGCCATACATGATGCAAAGTATTCGGCCTTAGCAGTGCTCAAAGCCACCAACTTATGCTTCCTACTCGAAGCAGACCCAAGTGTGAAGCAGCATCGAGATGTGCTCTTATGATCCACCACATTTCCAACCCAATCAGTATATCCACAGAGTCTCAAACTCCCAACAATGTATCTTAGCCCATGGTCTATCGTGCCCTAGAGATATCTCAAGAGTTTCTTGGCACCAACCCAGTGAATGTTATGAGGCTCAACCATGTCTTGAATCAAAGTGTTCACTATTAAACATATGTCCGGACGGGTGTTCACTAAGAACATCAGGGCCCCTACGAGTTGACGATACTTGATAGGATTTTCTAACATAGGCCCAACAAATTTTCTACTCGACTTCTCAAAGTTGACCTCCATCAGTGTCGACACAGACTTACAGTCCACCATAACAAAACGTTCCAACAGCTTCACAATATGTTTTCCTTGAGAAAGGAAAATCTCGTCAAGTCTCTGCCAGACCTCCAAGCCTAGGAAGTAATGCATCAGTCCTAGGTATTTCATATCGAAATCGGAAGCTAGCTCCCTCTTACATTGATGATTGGGAGGGTCAGCACCTATCAGGAAGAGATCGTCCACATAGAGAACCAAAATGAGAGGAATTTCTCTATCAACCTTGAGGTAAAGGTTCATATCAACATTTCTTCAACTTCATTAAGTAGCTATCAATCCTCTCGTACCAAGCCCTGAGTGCTTGCTTCAACCCATAAAGGGCTTTCTTCAACCTACATACATGGGTGTCTCTATCTCAGACTTTGAACCCCAGAGGTTGCTCCACATACACCTCTTCCTTTATAGATCCATGCAGAAAAGCAGTCTTCACATCCATCTGATGTAGACTACATCCTTGCATAGCAGCAAGGGAAATAATAGATCGGATGGTGCAAATATATCATCATAATTTATGTCTTCCTTTTGAGAGAAGCCTCGGGCAACAAATATTGCCTTGTAATTTTCAGCACTCCCATCAGTTCCATGCTTGATATTTTAGAGTCATTTTGAGGTGACACTAGCTTTGTCCTCTGGTCTCAAAACCACATCCCAAACATCATAGCATGCTTCCAAACTGATGCTTTATGGCTTCTTCAAATGATCCAGGCTCAGATTGTATGATTGTACTCATGGCTGCTAGATACCCTTGGTATCTATTCGGCTTCTTTCTTTCCTGGAATGTCCCCCTTTAGGGCCATATGTCTCTCGCCATATTCGAGAGTATCCCTGAGCCATGAGGGTCTTCTCTTCTTTCTTCCAGCAACGCCATTTGCTCAGAAGCAGACATGGTTGTGGTCTCCCTCTTAATTCCAGCTCCTCTTGCGAAAGAAGTCATCTATAAAAGTCATGAGATAAGAACATCCTCCCAAGGATTTCACAGGCAGCATATCAGATAAGTCAGAGTGTATCAGATGTATTTGTGACATTTGAGGAATGAAGAAAGTCCCCTTGAATGGTTTCCTTTGTCACAATCCTGACATACACCTTCATGATTATTTTGAATTCGGGCATCCCAAAAACCAACTTCCTTGCTTAGAAAAGGGATTTGTAATCATAGGCCTGAATCTTACTCACCCAATGTGTTGCAGCCTAATTTGACTCAGCTAAAAGTCAAGAGAGGTTCTGAGAATTTCAAGGTTATTGAGGAACAATTGTCAAAATTTCAAAAATACTTGTAATATGCTCGAAAGGATAACCACAAGCTCAATGAGGTTTCGTCATCACAGGTGCACCAGAACCAAAATCAAGGAAGCATTAGCATTGGAGGCGTAATCTAAGCCAGAGGAGCAACAGAGAGAAAAGCGTGTAGGAGGGCTCAAGTCGGCCTTTTTCACGCGCAGAACAGTTCAAGAGCCAGATTGATGGGCATGTTCAGAACATTGCACACCAGACAAGGTCGATTCAACCTCATTCGCAAGCTTAGGAGAGATCAACACTTTAAAAGATTGAATAAAGCTCAGGAAGGATAGCGGAGTTGTAGAGCGTCGATGGTAGAAAGCAGAGAAATCGACTAAGACAGAAACACTTAGAAGATTTCAAAAGGAGGCAATCGGATGGCGAGGATCGAATCGCAGATCTGAAGGGGAAGAGACCGACGGCTGAGATGACATCGCAAGTCAAACAATATATCTTGCGATGCGATGAGGAGAAGGGCCACGTGTCAGCATAGCGCAAATTCACATCGGAAATTATTGAGTTTATGTGTTAAGGACTTCGCAAGTTAAAAAAACCAACTTGTGATACGGTAAGAATTGAAACTTGTGATGCGATAAAGGGAGGAGCCAAGTGTTGGCACAACGATCGAGTGCATATCGCACATCGGCAGGTTTAGAGTTTAGCATTAAGACTTCGCAAGGTAAAATATTTTGGTTGCGATGCAACAAGGACAAGAGATGGCAGTGTGAGATGGTACAACAAGGCCGTTGGATATGGCAAAGATCTACGATGGAGATTACGTGGCAACTTTGCATCGGAGTTTGTATTATTTACCATTTAAGTTATATGTTAAGTTCACTGATATGCGATGCACCGTGATTGGTCACCATATTGTGGGACCCTACAACGACTGTTCCACGTATATGTCCATGGTAATGTTTAAAATGCAGTCTCATGATACGATGGGGCCCAACCGCATAAGTGCACATCGCAAGATTTAAAAGATAAGTGCTAAGGAAAAGATTAAAACAATGGCATGCGAAGTACAATGTTGGACGGATGCGATGTGGTTTCAAAAGTGAACTCCAAAGGTCTTCAAATCCGGAGGTAAGGTGTTCTTATGTTAAATCGCATCGGAGGAAAGAACGAGGATTATAACGTAAAGGCCGTGAAATGCCTTGATAATGGAGGAAAGTCTGAACGCGAGCAGAGAGACTCGGGTAAGTGACCCGATGCAAAGAAAAGGGGAAGAGAAGACTAAACACAGCAAGCACGTGCAGAAGAGGCAGAGTTGGGTAGCAAGTGACATGATGACAATGTTCGAAACGCAAAAGCATGGGCAGAGTCGGATAGAGATGTATTTATGCAGACTGTTAGGACAACACAGCCGAAATGGAAGGAGACACATCAGCAACAAATCAAACTCAACAAAGGGATTATATTCCAAGTGTATTTTGTTTTCTTTGTTATGATCGAAGCTATAATGGTGTCCTCGATTGCAATGTCATAAGTAGTTTACCATTTTAGGCAGTTTAGGAGTTTCAAGAAGCTCGAGAAGTTACAAACTAATTTTGTTTGTATTTAAGGAAGGGAGAAAGAGTGAAGAGGGGTTCCGAGTTTTGGACCTCTTGGGGATTACATTTTGTACTTATTTTTTTGATGGGCAAATGAAAGAAGCAGTAATTTTCCTGCAATTGATGATGGTGATTCGTGTTTCTTATGTCATTTTGTGTATTTTCTTCTTTGACTGAAGTGAAGTATTGTAGCAGACGGTCTCTTAATTACATATGTGAATAAGAGTTAAATAAACTTAATTTGTGCTCCTTCACTCCATCTCTTCTCCCTTCACAAATTCTCTCTGAAACTTAAAAGTGGCAGATTCTGTGTATTCAACATATTACTTTGAGTTCCACCTCTCTTCACAAACTCCTAACGAAAATTTGAAGTAATAGATTATGTGTTTACAACATATTATTTCAAGTTTCCTCTCTCTCCATGAATTTCCTCTGAAACATAAAAGTGGTAGATTTTGTGCATTTAGCATATTACTTTTGGTTTCCCCTGCAGTTCTTCTTTCCATTCAAATATCAACAATGAATGGCATTATGAAATCTTTTATTATTCCTGGTCATTAAGGGTTTTAGAAAACTAATCTCCAGAGGGATAGAACAAATACCTCATGATAAAATCATTTCTGTGGCACACTTTTTAAATGTCTTAAGCACTGATTGCTTTCACAACCAAGGGATTATCTCTTAAGATACAACATTTTTTGGCACCGTTGCCGAGGACAAAGGCACGAAGTTATTTTTCCCTGGGTATTGAAATCTATTTCTTGATGGTGAACAAGATTTAGATACAAATTTAGTTGTTTATTATTCACCTGGCGACTCCACTGATGAAGGTTTCATTAGATGAGGAATTCTGTGGGAAAGAAAATGAAAAAGCACCGTGGAAAATACAGATATCAGAGTTTGAAACTTTTAAAGGAAGTTTTATTTTTCACTATCAGTTTGGTGGTTTATTTTCCCTTACATATCAAGAAGATTGTTTCCTGCTTTATTTTCTCAGAATATTATGAGGCCCAAAATGTACATTCTTTATTGGAGAAAGAATATTTTTCTTCCAATTGTATTATTGATATTGACACAACTTCATCTCCTAAATATGAAAGAAGAGACGACTATTGCATTACTATTCCTGAAGGTAATTTGTCACAGTCTGGGCATAAAGGTGAGGATTTATCATCTTGGGTGATAACATTCTACCTCATAAGCAATCTGCTTCTTTCCAGCTTGGAACCAAGGTGATTTTCAAACCCTTGGTGTTGCCCACAATCCTCCATCAATATCCTTCAAAAGGATTCAAAATTTTGCCAAGTTTTTATGGAGAGGAGGAAGATATTTCAACTGAACTACACACTAAAAGTCTGGAAGATCATTACAATTTTCATAATTTTAATGATTTTGTGAATAGAGGAGAAACTAGTGGATCTTCTCAGGTGTGTTTGCAGGAGGGGGAAGACTCTTGTCAAGAATTGGCATTATATGAAGAACATCAACATTATGAGGAACAAACCTTATATTTATCTTTTCGACCTAAATGGTTAACAACAGAAAACAACAATCGATCTTCTCATATACAACCTCAAATTGAGGAGTCAAACAACGAAGGAAGCTGCCCTGTTCAAATAATTCTATATCAGCAGGATGTTTAAGAAAAGGAGGCAGCCGAAAATTTGTCTTATCAGTCCTATGATCCAGTGGCTGACCATGTGACAACTTCCTTTTGTCAGCAACAAGCATTTATGAAAGGGTATGTGCAAAGCTTTGTATCTGGAAAATTTTCATTGTACATCCCTGTTTTGATTTTCAAATTTCCATAGTATGGGGGCATTAAGTCTAACATGCAGATGTTGGATTGGTGCCATTGAAAGGCTGGTTTCACCTGATAGAGTTAGGCATGAATACATATGCAGGAGTTGTTCATAAATAAGTTCAGAAGTTGAGCATTTTTAGTTGTAGTATTTTCATTTCGGTATTTTTAGTTTAAGAATAAAGGAAGAAGTCCAAAGCGTAGCAAGTTTTGGGAGGATTTCATACTGGATCAACTCACATTTTGGATTGACTGCATGCCCAATGAAGGCTATTTTTCTACAAGTGCTATTTGACTCCATGCCCAATAAAGGCTACTAATCTACAAGTTATATCTGACTCCATGCCCAATAAAGGCTATTAATCTACAAGTTCTCAACACTTTGTTACCAAACTGTTGTCCCCAATTGGAGCCAGATGTTGTAGCCTAATTTGACTCAGCTAAAAGTCAAGAGAGGTTCTGAGCAATTCAAGGTTATTGAGGAACAATTGCTAAAATTTCAAAAGACATGTAATATGCTTGAAAGGATAACCATAAGCTCAATGAGGATTCTTCATCACAGGTGCACTAAAACCAAAATCAAGGAAGCAACAGCATTGGAGGCGTAATCTAAGCCAGAGGAGCGACAGAGAGAAAAGCGTGTAGGAGGGCTCAAGTCGGGCTTATTCACGCGCAAAACAATTCAAGAGCCAGACCAATGGGCACGTTTAGAACATTTCACACTGGACAAGGTCAAGTCAAGCTCATTCGCAAGCTCAGGAGAGATCAACACTTTTAAAGATTGAATAAATCTCAGGAATGATAGCAGATTTGTAGAGCGGTGACCGTAGAAAGCAGAGAAATCAACTAAGACAGAAACACTTAGAAGATTTCCAAAGGAGGCAATCGGATGATGATGATCGAATCGCAGATCTGAAGGGGAAGAGACTGACGGCTGAGATGGCATCGCAAGTCAAACAATGTATCTTATGATGCAATGAGGAGAAGGGCCACGTGTCGGCACAGCGCAAATTCACATTGGCGATTATTGAGTTTATGTGTTATGGACTTCGCAAGTTAAACAAAACAACTTGCGATGTTGTAAGAATTGAAACTTGCGATGTGATAAAGGGAGGAGCCACATGTTGGCACAGTGATCCAGCACATATCGCACATCGGCGGGTTTAGAGTTTAGCATTAAGACTTTGCAAGGTAAAATATTTTTCTTACGATGCAACAAGGATGGGAGATAGCAGTGTGAGACGGTACAACGGGGCCATTGGATTTGGTGAAGATCTACCATGGAGATTACGTCGCAACTTTGCATCGGCATTTGTATTGTTTACCATTTAAGTTATATGTTAAGTTCGCCAATATATGATGCACTGTGATTGGTCACCATATTGTAGGACCCTACAACCACTGTTCTGTTGGAAAAATACTGAGAGGGGGGGGTGAATCAGTATTTGGGACTTTATCAAAGTTTTTACTTTTTCACTCTCTAAAACCCATACGCTACTTTGCTGAAGCCAAGTAGCGTATACACGCGAATATCCTTCATAAAACTCACGTATACAGAGATCTAATTATGCCATTAATTCTTCACTTATATCATTCCATCATTCATTCATTAGATGTTCAATAAACAATAAACATGTGCAGTAAAAACAGAATAAACCATCACACATAAGCATCACACATGAACACCAGGATTTTAGGTGGAAACCCAAGTCGAGAGAAAACCACCGCTGCAGTTGCTCAGCCTTCAATATTTTATTATAGAGAAAACATCTTACAACATATGTGCTAGCGCAGCCTCCTACCAGCACGCAGGCACCCACCTGCGCTCGTTTACCAGCCTCTCCTGGAAGGGAGCTACGACCCCCTTCTCTCGTTTACCAGCCTCTCCTGGAAGGGAGCTACGACCCCCTGATATCGTTTACCAGCCTCACCTGGAAGGGAGCTACGACCCCCTGACTGAAGGCTACAACCCTCAGCACCTCTATGGACCACGTTTCATCAATTTTCACACTGGATCCAACAACTCAAATAGAGTACAACTTGTAGGCCTTGTTTCATCATATTATCAGACTGGACCCACTCCACACATTTAAGTTCAATCATACAACCAAACTGATACAGACAACTCAGAACTGTAGAATACAGATAGCAGTAACACAGCAGAACAAATCAGACATTTCATACCCCATGCTTCAGCAAACCCTAGTTTGCATACGCGCTTTCCTTTCACTGATCCCGCGTATATACGCGCCTTCTACCATACAATCCCACGTATACTTCTGCACATATTACAAAGCTAATTTCACTGCGCATACGCGCTTTCTCTTCAGCGAAGTCGCGTATATACGCGCTTCTTCTGCGGCAAACTAGTGTATGGTTCTTCAAACATTTAGGTCATTGCAATTCTTCAGAACAGACACATCACACAAATTTTACCCTTTACTTCAGACAGATGTTCGCCTCATCTCAGATCTAATCATTCCATAAACAGATGTAGCAAATACAAATACATTTCAGATCTAGATTCCTTTCTTCATCATTTTCTTCATAGGTGCTTCATGCATTCAGATCTATCATTCAACTGTAACCCTTTCCATTCAGATATACTTCAGAGAGAAGTATTCATTCAAGCTCAGACATCTTGCACCCACACTTATAATTGCACAATGAATTTCTTCTCTTTATATAGGTTTACCCTTTTTCAATACCATGAGCCAAAACCACATTACTTCCGATGGTATTCCTGGACGGGGTCATTTAGACGAATCATTACCCAATACAATGGGTCAATACCATGGTGGTTACCCCTGGTTTTGCACTTTATGAATGCTTTTTCCCATACGCGACTTGGCACGTTATTACCCGCGTGCATACGCGACTTCTCCTAGACAAAACCGCGTATTCCTTGAGACATACTCTTTTCATCATAGATCTAGCACATATTGAATTCCTTTCTTCATTACCGTCTGTACTCTCTGTAGATACATCAGATTTACATCATTTAACAAGTTCATCAAGTAGGTTTCCATCATCTTGATCAAGTGGGTTGCCATTCAAGGACAACACTCTATCAAGTGGGTTGCCATCAAAGACAACACTCTGCATCATATTGCCAACAATCTCCCCCTTTGGACTTGATGGCAACCACGATGGTGTTTGATCACTACAACAGATAGATACAATAAAAACACCATGTCACTCTCTTCATTCTTTGACACCATTCTTTCTCTCCTCTATTCAAACACCATGTCACTCTCCCCCTTTGACATCAAGGGCAAAGGGCGGAACAACACCAGCACAAGGTTTTTCTCCTCATGTAGAAGGAAGCGTTCTGCAGATCTGATATACACTGAAGTTACCATGCTCCCCCTGAGTTCATGTTGAATCTTCAACCATATTTTTCAATGAATCACATGATGCTATGACCTTCCTATCACCAAAGACTCATACTTACATTAAATATCCAACCAAGTGGATTTACATATGAGACTCAAATACCCAACCAAGTGGGTTTACACATTTTGACTCTACTACCCAACAGAGTGGGTTTACAAAAATGAACAAGTCCTCACATACTGAATATTACAATTTTATGACCAATACCAGAAAGACTTCAAAGAACATATTTCAAAACCATCATAATGCCAACAATGTATTATACTCAGGAAGGCTAGGGCTTCCCCTGAAAATGTGCATCCAAACATCCTTTCAATGTGACCAAGGCTCCCCCTTTGCTTGTGCTACCTGAACACTTTCAACAGCATGTCATCAGCAACAAACTCTGCATGATCTGTCCATATCTCTAAATCATAAGACTTCCATTTCATCCAACAGATATTCTTCATCAAATAAGCAATTTGGGCTCATCCATAATCTTCAATATAAGAAACCATGTATCATTTCATTAGCATGAGTATAACCAGAATAATGCTAATAGTACAATCATTAGCAGTCAGACTGATGCTCCCCCTGAACCTCTGCTCCTGATCTTCAGCTGTCATCCCAATTCTCTTATCATTAATGCATACACGACTGTGTCTGCCGGAACTCGCGTGTATACGCGACTTTTGTTTATCGAACCCGCGTATGGAAAGTGAAGCATAGAAATTTTCACATTCCTTCATCTCCCCCTGAATTTGTCCTTCCTATACCTGTCTTCTTCATATCAGATGCTCTGTCAGAAATACATACAACCAGAATAACCATACAATACAGAAAAATGCTGACCCCCAACCAAAAATTGTCAGCAATTATTTATACGTGGATGTATGTTAATATACTCGCGTATATACGCGACTGTGTTTCATCAAAACCGCGTATTCAAATTAATCTTCTGAATTTAAGCGGATTTGTTCTTTTGACTGGCAGAGACTACTCCCAGTTTCTGTCTTAGATATTCGAACGCTTCCCTGGGCAGAGGTTTGGTAAAGATATCAGCAACTTGTTCCTTGGAAGGAACATACTCCAACTTCACCTTTTGTTCAAGCACTTGTTCACGTAAGAAGTGATACTTGATGGGAATGTGCTTGGTCTTCGAATGCATAACAGGATTCTTTGAGATATTGATGGCACTTGTATTATCACACTTAATGGGGACATGAGGTGTACATTTGATTTGAAAATCTTGTAAGGTTTGCATCATCCAAAGGAGTTGAGTGCAACAAGATGCGGCAGCCACATATTTTGCTTCTGCTGTAGATAAGGCAATAGAATTTTTCTTCTTGCTGAACCAAGATACTAACCGGGGTCCCATATAGAATGCACCACCACTGGTGCTTTTCTGATCATCAACACTTCCAGCCCAATCTGCATCAGTGTAAGCATGAAGAGTAAGATCAGCATTCTTTGGATACCATAGACCAAGGTCTTGAGTTCCTTGAAGATATTTGAAAATTCTTTTAACATCCTGAAGGTGAGACTCTTTTCAATTAGCTTGGAATCGTCCAACAATCCCAACTGCATGCATAATGTTTGGTCTAGTCCCAGTGAGATAAAGTAGACTTCCTATCATTGATCTGTATTCTGGTTGATTCACCGGGGGAGAATCATCATGAGAACTAAGATTGCATCCGGTTATCATTGGTGTGCTTACAGGTTTGCATTCTTCCATGCCATACTTCTTCAGAATTTGCTTAAGATATTTTGCTTGTGATAGTAATATACCATCTGCAGTTTGATGCACTTGCAAGCCAAGAAAGAATGTTAGTTCCCCAAGTAAGGACATTTCAAATTCTTGTTGCATGACAGAAGCAAATTTTTGACTCATAGATTCTTCGTTACTCCCAAAAATAATATCATCAACATATACAACCACAATCAATAGTTTATCATTTTCAATTTTTGTGTATAAGTTGCTATCAGCAGACCCCTTTGAAAATCCTTGTTGATGAAGATATTTGTCAAGACGATAATACCATGCCCTTGGAGCTTGTTTGAGACCATAAAGAGCCTTTTTAAGTCTACAAACAAGATTTTCATCATTTCCCAAAATGAATCCTTCCGGTTGTTCTATATATACTTCTTCTTCTAGATCACCATTAAGAAAAGCAGACTTAACATCCATTTGATAAACTTTGATTCGTTGATAGCTTGAGAAAGCAAGAAACATTCTTATGGCTTCAAGTCTAGCTACGGGAGCAAAAGTTTCTTCAAAGTCTATACCTTCTTGTTGAGTATACCCTTTGCAAACCAGTCTAGCTTTGTTTCTTACAACATCCCCATTCTCATTTAGCTTGTTCTTGAAAATCCATT
>JAXQQM020071186.1:0-81015 GCA_034641835.2 Pinus albicaulis | reverse complement strand
AAGTTTGAAACCTGGAGATTTATGCCATTGTCTTTCGATCCCATCAAATTTTAATTTTCGTCCTTTTGCTGTCCGCGGGCAGTTGGTATTAAATTCCAATACTACCTTCAATCTATACTTATACAATTAGAAAAAACTTTCGAGTTGTAACATTTGGGGAGTTTGCAGAGATATTCTGTGAGTCAATAGGAGATTCTCATGTGTGTCATGTGCTTGAAATCCTTCGAGGAAGAGGAGGATATCAGAGAATTGTGTAATTTCCATCATGTATTTCACGGGAATTGTTTGGACAAATGGCCTGACCATCGTCAAACAATGTGCCCTCTCTTCAGGTCTTCTCTTATGCCGAAGAGGATACTCAATAGCGATGTGTGTAAATCCTGGATAGTTGATAGCATCGCTTATATCTTCGGTGAATATATTTTAATTTTTCCATGGAAGAGATATTATTAACAAAGATTTTTCAAAGTAAATACCGAATTGCATAATGATATATTTGTAAATAGGGTGTCTCCTCTCCTCTTTCTGCCTCGCACGAATTGATTCATGGCCTTCAGCTCAGTGGTTTCCCAATAGTTTTCAAAATAAGGGCTCTTCCCCTTAAGACACTCTTCTTCTTGTTAGGTTTAATGGCTCTGGATATGATTGGGGTTTGATGCTATTTTTTAAATTATATGGACACACATGATACACCTGAATGCCCCAGGCTTCTATTGCATTCTGTCACAGTCACACGATGGATGATTGTGAGCACTCACTAGCAGAGGGGCATGTCTATTGCGAATTCCCAGAATATGGGCCTTCACTAACATAGAGTATATTTATGTCAATTGCGTATTCTCAGAATATTATACCATTTAACCTATATTTGTTGGAAATTACTCTCATCCACCGCCATGAATAAACTGGCAACAACCATACTTGAAGTTAAATGTCTTTTGCAAGTGGCGGATGGAGTTTGCAGAGAAGGACAAAGCCCATATCCGCAGTCACTTACCTCACAATTTTTTCTGTAACAGTACCCATCCATCACTCAACGTTTAAATTATTCTTTCAGTATACCTACCTTTTTCCCACACTCCGCACTTCGCAAACCCTTAACCTTTCTTCTTAACGAATTGTCGAATCGTAAATCTTTGCTGATGCGATATTTGGTGGGACCCATCCAACCTTAACGCATTTCCATTTCTCAAAACAAACCTTTGTTTTCTGCCTTTTCCTTTACCTTTTCCTTTTCTCACTTCCCACAATTTAGTGCGTTGCACTTCATGCTTCGCAAAATTTAGACCTTACCTTTATATGCTTCATTCAAAACCTTGCAATGGTGCAATTCGATATCGTCATCGCACATTGCAATCACAATCTCTTAAGTTTTCCGTTAAGTTTACGTGGGCTAAGTGTTATAACTCGCGATGCGATATTTTCATCGCATAACACAATCACAAGTATTTATGTTTTCACGTTATTGCACCAAGTTAAAAGTTCTACCACGCGAAATGTTAAAATTTTCGACATGCGCACATCGCATTTCACAAGCTCAAGTGGATAGCACCCAAATTAAGTTTTGACATCGCCGAAGTATGATATACGATGAGGGCACATATGTGATATGGTTTCAAAGCTGAAACCAGAAGGATTTCAAGTCCGGCGTACAAAGTATCTGTGCGGTGTTTTCTGAAGAATTGGGCTTTCACGGAAGAAGGACAATTTTGTGGTTATCTTTCCCGTCTAGCATTGAATTTGCATTTAATCATAAAGCTTTTCCTTTTTGTATTAAGTAGGATTTTTTTTCATATGTTTTGTAAGAAGGAGATGAACCTGCTGAAGCAAAAGAATGAAATAGAATTCTCTCTAGTTTTTATCTTTTTGTGTGGCTCTATAAATTTTAGTATAATTGTGCTTTCATTTGTTTTAATTTAAATTTCCACATTCTGTGTAAACTGAGTGTTGAGGGAATAAGAATTTCCCTTGATCCTTTGAGCTTCTCATATTCATGTATGTTCCAACATGGTATCGAAGCATGCCATATTTTTTTTTTCATCATGGTATCAGAGCAGGTTTAATCTATCAATAAAAGAAAGTGTTCTTTATTGAAGAGCTCAAAGTTTGTTTTGAGAAGCAGGTTCTCCAACAGTGAGAAGGTTTTTTTTTACAAATTCAAAATGGAAATAGCAATAACAAGCTTGAATAATCCACAAATACCACATTTCAATGGCAAAAATTACTACAAGATATTTGGGACCTAGTGGAGAATGATTTCCAAGAACTAGAAGATGCAACAACATACAATTCTTTGACACAAGAAGATAGAGATTTGTTTAGAGAAAATAATAATAAGGACTCGAAAACCCTCTTCTATATTTTCCAAGTAGTTCATGAAAGTATTTTCCCAAGGTTTGCAGCATCAACGAAGTCCAAGGAGGCAAGGGATACACTCCAGACAACCTACCAAGGCATGGAAAAGGTAAAGACAACCAAACTACAAATGTTGAGAGGAGATATTGAAACATTATGCATGAAAGAGCCTTAGAATATAGACTCATTCTTTACACATGTGATTGGGTTGGTTACCCAAATTAGGTCTCATGGTGAGACACTTGAAGAAAGGAGAATAGTTGAGAAACTTTTAAGAAGTCTGCCATCAAGGTTTGATGCCATAGTTGTGGCCATAGAAGAGACAAAGGATCTCTCACGGTTTCAAGTGGATGAGCTTCATGCATCACTAATGTCTCATGAGCACAGACTGAACATAGCAAAAAACTCCTCATTGGAGCATGGATTCAAGACACAAGTGTCTTTTGGTCAAGGTAGAGGTCAAGGAAGATCAAACTACCGAGGAAGAGGAAGAAGCCCACGTAGAGGTGGAAGAAGCAACCCTCCAAGAATAAGTGGAAGAAGCAGCAATCAAAATCAAAGTCAAGGATCAAGCCAGAATCAAGCACAAGGTCAGAGGTACGATAAATCTCAAGTTCAATGTCATTATTGTAATAAGTATGGTCATTATGCAAATGAATGTAGAAAGAATCAATATGACATGGGTAGCAAACCAAATGAAAATTTCATAAAATAAAATCAGAACCATGATATTTTGTTTTTAGCTTGTAACGTAGCACAATAAAAACAAGGAGATATATGGTTCTTAGATTTGGGGTGTAGAAACCACATGACTGGAAACATAGCAATGTTTTCCAATCTAGATGAAAGTGTAAAATTTGAAGTGACATTATAAAAAAGCATGGTTGGTAGCCTAATGTATTTTACTGCAACTAGGCCTGATATAATGTATGCAGTAAGTTTGGTGTCAAGGTACATGGAGACACCCAAGGAGACACATTGGAAAGCAGCCAAAAGAATTTTAAAGTATGTCAATGGGACGAAGGATTATGGTTTTCTATACTCCGCAACTGATGATTTTAGGTTAATTGGTTACACTGATAGTGATTGGGCTGGAAGTGTTGATGATAGAAAGAGCACATCGGGATATATTTTTCATATGGGTTTGGCAACCATTTCATGGGCTTCCAAGAAGCAACCAATAGTTTCATTGTCAATAGCAGAAGCTAAGTATGTCACTGCAACAGCAGCACCATGTCAAGTAGTTTGGATGAGAAGGATGTTGCGGGATTTCTGTCATGAATAAGACAAGACAACCACAATTTTCTGTGATAAAAGTTCAGCAATTGCACTATCAAAGAACTATGTTTTCCACAAGAGGAAAAAGCACATTGCTGCTAAATATCATTTCATAAGAGAATTAGTTTAAAATGGTGAAATTTTGTTACAACATTGCAGGTCATAGGAACAGTTTGCAGACATCTTCACAAAGCCATTGGCACAAATTTTTTTTTTTATCTCAGAGAATGTTTGGGAATGGTCAATGGTGATAGTTTTGATTAAGGGGGAGTGTTGGAAATTACTCCCAACCACCGCCATGAATAAATTGGCAGTAACCACACTTGAATTTAAAATTTCTTTTGTAGGTGCCATATGGAGTTGTAGATAAGGACAAAGGCCATATCCCCAGTCACTTACCTCACACAATTTTTTCCGTAATAGTACCCGGCCATCACTCTACGTTTAAATCCTTCCCATCGTATACCTGAATTTTTCCCGCACTCCACACTTCACAAACCCTTAACCTTTCTTCTTAATGAATTATCTAATCTTAAATCTTCGCCGATGCGATATCTGGTGGGACCTATCAAACCTTAACGTATTTCCATTTCCACAAACAAACCTTTGTTTTCCGCCTTTTCCTTTACCTTTTCCTTTTCGCACTTCCCATGGTTTAGCACGTCACACTTCGCGCTTCGCAAAATTTAGACCTTACCTTTATATGCTCCATTCCAAATCTTGCGATGGTGCAATGCGATATCGTCATCGCATATCGCAATCACATTCTCTTAAGTTTTCCATTAATATTCCACGGGCTAAGTGTTATAAGTCGCGATGCGATATTACCATCGCATATCACAATTGCAAGTATTTATTTTTTCACGTTATTGTACCAAGTTAAAAGTTCTACCGTGCGAAATGTTAAAAGTTACGACATGCGCACATCGCATTTCACAAGCTCAAGTGGATAGCGCCCAAGTTAAGTTTTGACATCCCCAAAGTATTATATGCGATTAGGGCACGGATGCGATATGGTTTCAAGGCTGAAACCTGAAGGATTTCAAGTCCGGTGTACAAAGGCTCTGTGTGTTTTTTTATGAAGAATTGGGTTTTCATGGAAGAAGGACGATTTTGTGGTTATCCATCCCATACATCATTGAATTTTTATTTAATTGTAAAGCTCTGCCATTTTGTATTAAATAGGATGTTTTTTCATATGTTTTGTAAGAAGGAGAAGAACCTACTAAAGCAGAAGAATGAAATAGAATTCTCTCTTGTTTTTATCTTTGTGTGTGGCTCTATAAATTTTAGTATAATTGTGTTGTCATTTGTTTTAATTTAAATTTCCACATTCTGTGTAAACTGAGTGTTGACGGAATAAGCATTTACCCTGTTCTTTTGAGCTTCACGTATTCGTGTATGTTCCAACATGGTATCGGAGCATGCCATATTTTTTTTTCATCAATATTCAGTAAATCCGCAATCAACTTAAGCTCAGGGCCAACAGCTATTGAGCAGATGTACAGTAAAAGAAATCACATTATATCAGTTGGGGATTACCTAATATTATAACATTTGATGGATATAGAGGTCAAAATTTGACTTCACCCATATATGTATTCCGTTAAATCATTAATTGACTTAAGCTCAGGGCCAGCGGCGACCTAGCAGATGTGCAATGAAGAAAGTCACATTTCGATGAACGTTATGTTTATATGAAGCTCTTAAATGTGTCGAACATCGAGTCAACATATATTCTTAGGAATTTGAATGTCCTTGCATTAAACCAAATTCATTTGTAACAAGATATCATGTAAATATGTCTCCAATTCAAGTGTAGATCTATTTCAGTGTAGAGATAACATAACTCATTTGGAAAAAGAAAACAATCTCGTATGCATACTAGAAAAGTTTGATTATAAATCACTAAATTTGAGTATATTTTGTTGAATAATTTTTTTATTTTAATTTATTAATATTATTTTATGTAATTGACAAGACAAAATTCTATCAATGGATAAGTATTTTCATGTTCATTATTGTTGGTTTAACATTAATTAATACAAGTCTGAATGTTTAACTTTAAAAAATAATTTTTTTTCTCAATAATATAAAAATTATTTCTAAAACATTAAAATAGATCTAATAAATACAACTTTAAATGTTTAACTTTAAAAAATATTTTTTTTCTTAATAATATAAAAAATATTTTTTAAATATTTAAATGGATCTATTTTATTGCAAACTTTGCACAATATAAGTCATATGAATAACTTTATTGGAAATTTTTTGTCATAATTTATGGATATGGCTGCCATATCCATACATGATTTTTTTTCATGATTTATGGATATTAGTGTAGCGATTTTTTATTTTTAGGCTTTGTATAAAAACTATTTTAAAAATGAGATCAAAGACTGACCAGGTCTATGACTCTACAATAGGTGACTTTAAAATACTAAAGGCTATACTATAACTCTAAAAACAAATACTTTTAACCCTTCATATCTCTATCAATTCATTAAACTAGCCTCATATCAGTTATATAAACATGGAAGGATTCAATTTTCTATATTTTGTGCTATCTGGAATACCTGAGTGTGATTGTGATAACACATCATCATATTGAACCTCTGTTCCTCAAAACCCATGTGCGCCTTTTCCTTCAGGACAACTTGATGTATGAGAATCGTGGAGGTGAGAACATAAACCCAACTACTAGAACAATAATCTAACTTCTGGAACATGAATTTTACTTCTAGAAATTATCAAATGAATAAGTTTGTTACAGGATTTGAACAAATACGGTAGAAATAAAAATTTGGTGGCAATAAAACTATTAAGCTACCAGAATCGTCAATGTTTTGTAAAATCTCCTTACTGTCCTCACAGGAAGCTCACTCAAATCTGCATTCTTCACCATTTATGCATTTCAAACTTTTTAACTTGGTATCTAACCTCTACCATATTCTTATATTTTAGATCTATAGCTCCATGCCCATAAACTCAAAACCATGCATGCAAATCCCTATTCATCCTTTGACTTGATTACATATAATTATCGAATGGGTTTTAAATTGACTTTCTCATGATTCCTTTGATACTCCAATTGGATTTTTATCTCACTGTAACTTTGACTTTGCAAACAATGCCTTATGATTTCTTTGCCTCAACGATCTTGTTAATATATCTCCAAAACACTGTCCAAAATCTTAGTCTCTGATTTGATAAATGTGACTCTACATTAATGGTTTTGAACTCAACCTAAAATGGCCAGCCTCTCTTCCACACAAAAACACACCTGAGGTTGAATTCGATTTCCTCGTTCCATAATGAAATAAAGAGGCTTCTGCCTTAAAAATGCTAGCACTCAGGGTTCAATTCTATACTTGGATCTGTTGTATTGATCCACACATGACTGGTTATTACTTCCTCCACATTATGGTGAACATGAATTTCTCACGCAGAGTATCACACAATTTCTACTTAGAAATTTCGTTTTCTTTCTAAGAAAAATTCCGAACAACGATTCCACAGGAGAAAAGCCCAAAATATTTAGTAACAAATGATTTCATAAATATTGCTCAATTCATAGAAATCCTCTCACAAACATGTCCACAATTCAATGCATTCAATAGGATTCAATCCACTATCACATTTATTCAATATATTAAGTGGGTTTCCAAACATTCTACCAGAATCATATGTTCCTGTAGTCATTCACCACCAGAAATATCCATCCATAACATTTCAGGAATTTAGCACCATTCATTGTCTATATAGGAACAAATATATTTAGTATTTACTTCACATTGACATAGATATTCACAGTTCCAAAAACACATAAAAATGTATTTCATTAACTAGTTTCAGATACAATACTTGGACTAATTTCCAACATTAAATTGGCCTTCTCTAGTGGGCCTTCAAGGCTTACAATAATATACAAAATGGATTCATCCACCATTTCTAGCTCAGATCCAAAATCTACTCAATCATGTCCTATAGATGCTCTAGACCCACTTTTAACTCAACTAAATCCCTATTATAGGATCTCCTAATCCCTAAGATCTTCATGAGATCTTTACAAGTCTAACATCTCTCATATTCTCACATATTTGAGAATATTTACATTTAAAAACCTCACACAAATATTTCTTACTTAAACCATTCAAAACATACAAAATTTCCTGTTAATAAATCAAATTCATTATCAAACATGAGACCCCCTAAGTCAACCAAATATACAATGATTTTTTTTTTGGAGGATGCTCCTACATCAGACTCCAAAAGTTGAAAACATTCATGGTCTCTTGATCATGTTATTTCATATGTTGATGAAAACCTCTAGGGTCCCAAACCTTAGTTTGTAATTGTCCAAATGCTCTGCACCTTTGTTGCGGATGTATGTATGATATCTTCTGGTTCATTTTCCTTCCTTCAATCAACTTCACATTCTGATTGATCATCCATTTTTTTGTTTTTTTTCTCCATCTGGACTGTCCCATCATCAAGTTCCATAGTTCCTCAATCACATAATCAATTTATGTTTTTCCCTGCAATCATTGATTTCTTTCATTAACACCTTCTTGGACGAAGCATCCTTTCTTTTTTATGTTGTTGCTACTATCCTTTTGTTGTATTGCATCTTCACCTGTATACACTCGACTACTCTCAATATTTTGAGAATACTCACATACACAATATTTCACATCCTTTAGTGATTGACAACCTGTAAACACATGTTCCTTCAATTCCTTGGATGTCTCCATCCAAACAATGGAGCTACCAATACCATCATTGAGCATCAATCTCTACTCAGGTTCACACTAGTGAATTTCCACATCTTCTTTCACATCCTCAACAACAAATTCTTCTGACTATCTATCAGTCTCTTCATTAACCAAATGTGCATGTGCTCCCCTTTGGTTGTCCTCATGAGACAACATAGTCTCATTCTCCATCATAATGCAATTCTGATCTTGCCTTTTTGAAATGTCTATGCACATTTCCTTCATCTTCATGACAACTTAAAGTGATTGTCTATCACATGGTTCTCCTTTTTCTATATCACAATAACTGTATTTAACTTCATCTCTTTGATCTTCATGATGAACTTTTCCTCTATTAAGTAGTGCATCTATGTATGTCTTCTATTGTACCAGCTCAAAATTGAATTCTTTTAAGAAGTTTTCATCATCATATATGGGCTTACAATCTTCTTCAATTCCTATGATACTTGCAAAATGTTTTCCATATTTATCTACTTCAAAACCTACCTGCTTACACCAATCATGAGAAACATGATATCATTTTACAAGCATCATCTCTTGACTATTTTCATATGCTAAATCTGCAACCACACACAAAATGTCATAAATAAAAACATTAGGCCTATCAGCCTTACTAATCTGAACTCTTTAAATAGATGATAAGACTTCCTCCAATTCTCTCTTCCTCCTCATTCTCCAAGCAACTTATAAGATCATGAACATATATTTTCTCAACATCATCCTCTCCAAGGATATCACCTTGCTTTGCTTCACAATAGTGAACACTTTCCTATGTTGTCAATGTGTTATGAAACCAGCTCCAAAAATAGAAGAAAAGAGAGATCAACACCTTAGAAATAAGCCACTTCGATGGGGAAACCTCCTTTACATTACACAAATGAACAATTCTTGGATGATACAAATGAAAAAACCTCCTTTCTATATATAGGAGTCCTTGGGGTCACAATATAATCCTAGCCGACCTAACAATAATAATTTAAGGGCACAATAATAACAATATGGGGTTACAGGGGTACAAAAATAACAATAAGGGGGGCTACAATAACATAATAAGGGAGTGCACTAGTAATATAAGGACCTAACATGCCCCTCTCCTTGAAACAAGTGTTGTCCTCAATGCTTGATTATTTCTTGATGCTTCTCTATAAAATTATTATCCTCCCATGTGGAATCTTCAATGGGAAAGTTCTTCCACTTGCCGAGATACTCTAAAATTGATCAATTTTATACTTGTTGAGTTCTTGTTTCTACTACTGCTTCAAAAATTATTTCATTGTGATGTTGATATTCTTGTTGTTTCCTTCGATTCGACACCAAAGTTAGGTTATCCTTTGAGAGTTGGAGAACTTGTTGTTGATACTCGATCTGATCTTCCACTACTCATTACCCATATTATCTTTCATTTGATACTTCAAAAATTTCTCAAACTTAGCCTTCATTTTTTCTTTTAAAACATCTATGTCATCTTTGATTGCTCTTTGTAAGATCGAAATTTGTTGCACTTGGTACCATAATTTTGATATCTCCTACTGCAATTCTTCCTCTTCATGTGTCATAGTATAGCTTTCTAGGGGCTTAGTGGGTATAGAATTATTTTTTATATGCATTGTAGAACCCAATACTGATAAAAATTCTTCAATATGCCCTTGGAATCACTTCAAACTATTTCTTCAAACAAGACTTATGCAATTCAGAAAAAAAATAAAATAACAAATAAAAATAACAAAAATAATATATATATATATATACACACACACACACATACACACATTTTTCTTTATTTTGAGGAGCTAGATATTGAAACTGAATTATCTCTATGATTTAGGATCTTCAATATCTGAAATTCAGTCTTGTAGTATCCCTCTCAATCTTCTTTCGAATGCCACAGGTCTGAACTGATTTGGATTCTTCAAGGAAAATTTATGCCCAATCTACAACAATGGGCTAATTATGGATTGGTTTAGTAGAGCTGACTTGTACGGTCTTCCACGCGTTACTATTTACTCCTTCAGCTCTCAAATTGATACACGAAAACTACAATCCGTTTAATTGCAGCCAAGTTTTACAGAATTCCAATCTGATGCTCAGAGAGAGAGTTATGATTATTTTCCCATGGTCACCTCTTTGAGATGAAATTTGGGAGTATGAAAAAACCCTAACTTCCACAGATCATATCTCTGAAAATATTACGAACCAATATCTGAAATGTTTGCACGGCCTTACTTAGGATTTCAGCTTCTCTATGTGAAAATTTAAGCTTTTGAGCCTTCGTAGAAAAAAAATTATAGCGACAATGCCACGATGTCCTGTTTAGTTGAAATTCAGGAGCTTGAAAAAAACCCCAACTTCCACAGATCATATCACCGAAAATATTGTGAATCAAGATCTGAAATTTTTACATGACGTTCCTCAAGATATCGGCTTCTCTCTACAGGAATTTAAACTTCTGACCCTTCATAGAAAAAAAAATTATAGCAAACATTCCATAGTGACCTGTTTAGGTGAAATTCGGGAGCCTGAAAAAGCCCTAACTTCCACATATCATATCTCCGAAAATATTGCGAACCAAGATCTGAAATTTTTATACAATGTTTCTTACGATTTCGACTTAACTCTATAAGCATTTAAGATTCTTAACCTTCATATAAACAAATTTATAGCGCAAATTCCACGATGACCTGTTTGGAGCAGCGAAACCCTAGAATCCAAAGCTCTGATACTAAATGTTATGAAACTAGCTCCAAAAATAGAAGAAAAGAGATATCAACGCCTTAAAAATAAGCCACTTCGAGGGGGAAACTTACTTTACATTACATAAATGAACAATTCTTGGATGATACAAATGAAAAAACCTCCTTTCTATATATAGGATTCCATGGGGTCACAATATAACCCTAGCCGAACTAACAATAATAATGTAAGGGCACAATAATAACAATATGGGGGTTACAGGGGTACAAAAATAACAATAAGGGGGGCTACACTAACATTATAAGGGACTACACTAGTAATATAGGGACCTAACACAATGACCTGTATCTGAACTCAACTTCGCTGGGTTTCTCTTTCTTCTTTTGCTTAGACTTTTCCTCAGTTTCTTTACGAATAATTGTACCACTAGCCACCGAATTGGCTTCTTCATACTTCATCCTCTTCTTTGGTTTACATCCACATTTTTTTGTAGTAGATTCTCCATTTATCAAACTCCTCTTGACTCATCACCTCTATGCCCTTTACCTTGGCATATTTCCTTCTGATGTGGCCTTCCTCTGAACCTATGCAATGACCTTCAGTTGTCATTAGCTTCCCCTGCATAGTGAACCCTGTCTTGTTCACTTGTGGACTGCACCTAAGCCTCCCTTTCAGCAAGTCTCCATACTTGGCTTTCATATCTCAACAATATTTTCTGCTTAAGCTTAGCTTATCGATACCTTACCTTTGCAATCTATCTCCTTGAGCTTGATCTATGGTTCTCTACCTCTAGAACCATTCTTTGAGCCAACTCTTTTTCTCTTTTAGGCTCTACAACTTCCACTTCCTTTGAGAACATTCACTTGTCCTCCCTATCCAACCTATGTTGGAATTCTTCAAGGTTCTATGATTTTTTAAGAGCTCACATGATCTTCCTCTTGAGAACACAACTAATTCTTTGTTACAGCTCCTCTTATTTGTCTTCGCTGTTAAAACCCTCTTTGTCTGCAACCCGAAATATGCAAACACAATCCTCAAACCTAGAGTTAAAAATAAAAGCATACCATATCACCTTCAAGATCTCTACATGATCTTGTTTCACCATTCATCTGCACTTTGAATGGACTATTATCTATTCATTTGCCTCTGCAGATTCTCCTTAAGATTATAAATTACTCCCCAATATTCTGCCACACTTTGTCTCTGTGTGCCTGTTTCCTGTCAGATTTAAAATTTGATCCTTTCTTCCTATGTAATATCTCTATTCCCCCAAAGAGATTTTACTCACCTTGATACCAAATGATGACCTACCAGGTCTATGACTCCATAATAGGAATCTTTAAAACACTAAAGCCTAGACTATAATTCTAAAAAAAAAATACTTTAACCATTCATACCTCTGTCAATTTCATTAAACTGCCCTCATATGAGTTATATAAACATGGAAGGATTCAATTTTCTGAGTTTTTCACTATCTGGAATACCTGAGCATGATTGTGGGAACACATCAACATATTGACCCTTTGTTCCTCAAAACCCATGTGCTCATTCTCCTTCAGGACAACTTGATGTATGAGAATTGTGGAGGTGAGAATAGGAACCCAACTGTTGGAACAAGAACCAAACTTTCGGAACAGGAACTATACTTATGGAAATTATCAGATGCATAAGCTATTTGATTTGAACAAATATAGCATAAATCAAACTTTGGTGGCAGGAAAAATATTAGGCTACTGAAATCCTCAATATGTTGTCAGATCTCCTTGCTATCCTCACAGGAAGCTCACTGAAATCTGCATTCTTCACCATTTATGCATTTCAAACTCTTTAACTAGGAATCTAACCTCCACTATATTCTTATATTTTAACTCTATAGCTCCATGTCCACAAACTCAAAACCATGCATATAAATCCCTATGCATCCTTTAACTTGATTACATATCATTATCCAATGGGTTTTAAATTGATTTTCTCGTGATTCCTTTGATAATCCACTTGGATTTTTCTCTCAACGCAACTTTGAATTTGTAAACACTGCCTTATGATTTCTCTACCTCAAGGATCCTATTAATATATCTCCAAAACACTGTTCAAAATATTATTCTCTGATTTGATAAATCTGACTCTGCATTAATTTTCTTCAAGTGCTTTGAAGTGCTTGATTTTCTTCAAGAATTTTAGGCCACGGGATTCCCTATTGGCTTCTATGGTCTGGCTATCCCCACACTGTTGTTTCACCTCGCTTTCACGTTATCTTATATATAAAGGCTACGATGAATTGGGATTTTAATTTTGATGGGTAGCTGACTCTGCTGAATCTGACAGCTCTTCCTGGCCAGATTTCCCTGATATCAACTCCTCTTCCATTCGACCTTCAATCTCTACTGATACAATTAGAAACAACTTGCTGGTTGTAACATTCGGGGAGTTTGCAAAGAGATTCTGTGAGTCAATAGGGGATTATCAGGTGTGCTGTGTGCTTGAACTCCTTCGACGAAGAGGAGGATGTCAGAGAATTATGTAATTTCCATCATGTATTTCATATGAATTGTCTCGATAAGTGGCTTAACCATCGTTAGATAATGTGTCATCTCTGCAGATCTTCTCTTATGCCAGAGCGGATACTCGATAGTGATGTGAGTAAATCCTGGATAGTCAATACCATCGCTTATATCTTCGGTGAAGATATTGTAATTTCGCCATAGTAGAGATATTAATAACAAATATTTTTCAAATTAAATGCCAAATTGTGTAATGATGTATTTGTAAATAGGGTTAAAATTATTAGTCCATAATTGGATTTGATCGCCATAAAAAACCCTAAGGCAATTGTGTCTTATATTGAAATGTTTGTTGGGCAACCACTTTTGGTGATTATGTCTTCTATTGAGAGAATTTGGTGGGAAAGCACTTCCCGGTTCATGCTCGCAAAGCGTTCTAACAATTTTGAAAAAAAAAAAACATAGCCTACTAACAAATTTTACTAACCTAATGATGACATGATTTATTATCACTTCGCCACAATCACATTTACCTACATGGTTGATATCGATAGTGATCACCATCCTAGATTTACAACCACATTCACCAATGTGGTTGATATATATAAAATGAACTATATCACCACCGCCACATATGTTCAAAATAATTATTATATATTTATGAATATAATTATCAATATATTTATATATTTACTTATAATATATTAATAATATGAACTATACACATACTATATATTAAACTAATATATATATAATATTATATTATTTGATAATAAAATATATAATAATAAAATATTATTAAATTTTTTCAATACATTAATAGTTATAGTTCAAACTATACTAAAATTCAAATATAACTTAATAATAGTATTTTATTACTATTTATAATAAGTATATATCTCTTACAAATATCCCAAGGGATTATTAATATTATGAGCCAAAAGGACTAATAAAACCAAGGAATTGGTGAACCCAAGTGAGAATTATTAAAAACCTAAGAGATCAAGAAGCCCAAGGGATCCATATTAAAAAGAGAAGAGATTAATAAAGGCTAGGAATTAATATTTTAAATACAAATGAATGATGAACTCACATGATCAATAAGGCCAAGAGATCAATATTAAAAACAAAAGATATTAATAAACCCTAAGAATAAATATTTCAAAATAAAAAACATGAGAAATTAATAAACCCTAATAATTAATATTTTAAGTTCAAGAGATTAATAAACCCAAGAAATTATTAATATTATAAACCATTTAAAGAAGTAATAAACCCAAGGGTTTAATACTATAAACCAAAGGAATTAGTGAACCCAAGGGATAAATATTAATATTATAAACCAAGAAATTAATAAACACTAAGAATTAATATTTTAAACTCAAGAGATTAATAAACCATAAGAATTAATATTTTAAACTCAAGAGATTAATAAACCCAAAGAGTTATTAATATTATAAACCAAAAGAACTAATAAACCCAAGGGTTTACTATTACAAACCAAAGGAATTGGTGAACCCAAGGGATAAATATTAAAGACCTAAGGGATAAATAAGGCTAAGGGATCAATAGTAAGAACACAAGAGTGAATTGATTAGGAAAAAATTCAAAATTCTTCTTTGATAAGTGGTAGCTAGTTTGATGAATAGACAAGTATTCGGTAAAGAACTAGAATTGAGGGGAGGCGATGGCTAGGGTTTCTCTGAAGGTGCAGAGGGTTTTCCGTGCGATTTCCGCAGGTCTCGAGGTCAACATTGATCGAGGGAAAAATTCAAAATTCTTTTCTTTGATAAGTGGTAGCTAGTTTGATGAAGGACAAGATTCGATGAAACTAGGTTCAGGGCGATGGCTAGGTTTCTCTCATGGTGCAGAGGGTTTTCCGGCGATTCCAGTCTCGAGGTGTCGCCTTGGTGTACGTGTTTACGATCTGTGACTTTTCCGAAAAGATGGGGCCTCTTCGACGCGCACTGGGTACTTCCGAGCTTTTTCTGAGCCTAGGTTGCCGGCAGAAAGAGAAGTTCGAAGGACTCCTGAGGTCGCTTAAGAAGGGCGTTGAACAAGATGGGTATTGATAGTTTATCGCTGAGCTTGGAGCCGTCGTCGAGGACTTGCTCACCGTATAGGTTAGAAGTCTCATAGAAAAATCTCTACTTTCATTTTCCTCTCCGCACTTTCGTGGATTTGGAGGCCGAGAATGCTTGGAAGGGTTTCGAATGGGTGTGGTGGCTCTTTCGGTTTAAATTTCTATGAATGTATGTTTCAAGTCTTGCCTCCATCATCTTCCGTTAGTCGCTTCACTTTGAGTCGAAGAGATTCACAAGAAGGCCTAAATTTAGCGACGTCACGTTACCGCGGCGCCTCCAAGGTAACCTCTTGTGGTCTTTCCGGTGGTCCGTGAGGCGTTAAGGTTTGGCACAGGTTGTTTCAGAGGTGTGTGAAGGATCATGTTAAGCGCTGAACCTTTGGGGGATCTAACCGCGCTGAGAAACCCTCTGACTGGGGCGTTGAAAGACTGTAGGGTGACCGAGGAGGTGAACAGTCTTCCCAAAGCAAACCTGGTCGGAGTAGTGGGAGGGCTTTTGCCTTCGGTTCCTTCGGGAGGAGGAGCTGTTGCCCTAAAGAAGGATGGGGGCCGAAATTGTGACGCTCTGTCTAGGGTTTCTTCGAGTAAGGCTGTTGATTTTGTTCCTTTTTCTATTGCTTCTGAAAATTGTGGGGTTGTGCCGGAGCTTGGCGCATTTCCAGGGGTTGGCACTCAGCCTTTCCATGTCAATGGTCTCGACTCTCTGCGATCTGTAGAAGCTCTGAAGCTCTTTCTGGTAGAAACTATCCGTGCGGAGTTCCCCTTTGCAAAATCGACAGCTGAGGAACAAGAGGTCAAGAAAGCTGTGGGAACCAAGAGAAAGAAGGCTAAGATCATCAAATCAAAGGAAGGAAGTCCGAAATGCCTGCTTGGGGTCGATATTAGTATAGAAAAAGTTATGGATCTAGCCGAGACCATGTTAGTGGGGAGAGTTAGGGGCAGGAAGTTCTCGGAGGCCTTTATTGCTGATTGGGTGCAGAATATGTGGAATGACTCTCCAGGACTGCCTGTTGATATCAATATTCTGGCGCGAGGATGGTTCACCATCACCTTCGAGAAGAAAGATCAAGTGGACAGAGTCTTGGAAAGGAATTGGTTCTTCGGCAAAATACCAGTGCTCTTCAGACGTTGGACTCCTCTCTTTGACGCCCAGAAAGAGAAAATGGCCGATTCTCCGGTGTGGGTTAAGCTACCTGGCCTTCCTCTTCAGTTCTGGACCGATTCGGTGTTCATTTCGATTGGGAACACGTTGGGCACTTATCTTGAAGCTGACAAATCCTTCTTGCAGACCAAAGACAAGAGTGTGGCACGCATCCTAGTGAGCCTTAACCCTCGTGAAGGACTTGCTGAGACCATGACGCTACAATACAAGGATATGGAGTTTGTCCAAGTTTTGGATTATGAGCACCTACCCTTCAGGTGCAATAGATGCCACAAGACAGGCCACCTGGCTCGAGACTGTCCATTGGGACACCAGCGTAACCGCAGACAGAGGAGGCATAAAAGGGCTCAGAAAACCCCAATCTCAGTTCAGGATGGGGAACCTTTGGATGCAGAACTCGACCTTCCGGCTCAGGAGGTCTCCTCCCCCTTCTTGGATGCTGAGATGCATATTGCGAAGGACGATGCTGGCCCCTCCTTGCTCCCGGTTGAAGATCTGGGCGACCCTCCGGCTCACCCTTCAGCAGTCAACTCTGGCTTGGCGATTTTGGCGGGTATGTCCCCCTCTATACTTCCCCTGTCATCGTTTTCCGTTTTACCTGTTGATGTCTGCTTGGAGCCTGGTCCTTCCAGGCAGATTGTAAATGAATTTTCGGCTCTTAACCTATCTTCTCCTCCCTTTGATAGCCTGGTTGTCTCTGTTTCTGCCAGCCCGAGTCTTTCCCCCTCTTCTCTGACAATCCCTTGTGACCCTTGCCCTCGGCTTTCCGATTCTGGGCCCTTCCCTTACAATCTCAGACCCCGTTCGGACAGAAGAGCTTTGGGCTTTGAAGTGGGAGGACTAGCCTCGAATTCTGTTGTTGTTGGATCTAGAAAGGCTAGAGGTAGAAAGTCTAAACTCTCCATAGCTCAATCCAAGGCAGTTGTGGATATAGTTGATGGGAAACAATTGACTCTTCCCAGGGTGCTTAGAGCAGAGCGGCCACCCTCTGGGGTTCCGCCATGATTGTCCTCTCCTTCAATTGCAGGGGCCTAGCTAGTCAGGCCAAAAGGCTAGCTTTAAAAGAGCTTGTGCGTGCTCACAACCCTGATCTTATTATGCTTCAAGAAACTCTGGGCAAAGGGGAGGAGGTTGTCTCTGTTCTAACCAAGTTGATGCCTAGATGGTCTTTTTTTGCTCTGGATGCTGTGGGAAGGTCTGGAGGAGTGGTCTCTGGCTTCAATCCTGTTAAATTGAAGTATGTATCTTCTTGGGGGACCCAGAATGTGCTAGCTGTGGAACTTTTTTCAAGCGAGCTCAATCGGTCCCTGCTCTCTCTGAACATTTATGGACCTTGTGTGGAGAGGGAGAGGTTTTGGTCTGCAATTTTTCGCTCTTCTTGGATTGGCCAACCCTTTTTACTCTTGGGAGGAGACCTCAACTTCTCGATAGGGGAAGCTGAATCCTGGGGTGCCATGGCCAAAGCTGACCCCCTGTCTGAATTTTTCCTTAATAATATTGCTTTGGCTCACCTGGTGGACATACCCCTTCTGAAGTTAAAACCTACATGGCGGAATCGAAGAGTTGGACAGGATTGGGTGGGAAAGAGCCTGGATCGGTTCCTGTTAAGTGAGCCTCTGATGGACTTGCTCGTGGAATATAGACACTGGACTGCTGAAGGAGGTATCTCTGATCACTTTCCTATTCTTCTTGACATTAAAGGTACTGGAAGGAAACCTGGTCTGCCTTTCAGGTTTAATCCGGTTTGGCTCAAAGATGAATCCTTCCAAGAGCTTTTTGCTTCAACTTGGGAGGTGGATCCAGGTGGGCCTGACTCTTCCAGGAGTGTTTTTTTCTGGAATAATCTGAAGAAAATGAAATCTGCTGCTAAGGACTGGGCGGCTAACTTGAAGAAAAAGGAGGAGGAGGAACTAATAAAGGTTAATTCTGACCTAGCTCTTTTAGAAGACCCTGAAGGAGGAGGTTATGAATCCTTTGAAGCTAGAAGCAGAATTAAGGAGCTGGAGGCCAAGAGAAGGAGAATTCTACAGCTAAGAGAAGAAACCTGGAGGCTGAAAAGCAGGGCTCTTTGGCTCCAAGAAGGGGATGATAATACTAAGTTCTTCCATAACTATGCCAAAGGTAGGAAGATGGCCAATACCATCTGGGAACTTCCGAAGGGAAATGGAGACTTGGCCTCCTCTTTTGAGGAGTTATCTTCCTTGGGATTAGATTACTTCAAAGATCTCTTTAAAGCCCCCTCTAAAGTTTCCATTGCTGAAGTGATCAGAGTTTCTCAGCTTTTCCCTAGGTTTGTGGAAGAGGATGAAAATGAGGCAACAATGGCTCCTGTATCCAAACAGGAAGTGGAGGATATCCTTAAAAGCATGGCAAAGGACAAAAGTCCAGGGCCTGATGGCTGGACTATTGAGTTTTTTCTACATTTTTTTGAAACTCTCGGTGACGACCTGGTTGCTGTTGTTGAAGAATCTAGAGCTACAGGCCAAGTCTATGGCCCTTTCAATTCTACCTTTCTCGCCCTGATCCCCAAGTCGGACCATCCCTCGTCTTTTGCTGATTTTCGCCCCATTTCCCTCTGCTCTTGTGTCTATAAAATTATTGCGAAAGTCATTGCTACGAGGCTTAAACCTTTCCTCTCTGCTCACCTCTCCCCTGAACAGTTTGGTTTTCTAAGTGGGCGTCAAATCCATGAAGCTGTAGGTGTTGCTCAGGAATCCCTGCACAGCTTAAAAAGGAGTGGCAGGAAAGGAATAATTGTAAAGTTGGACTTATCTAAAGCTTATGATAGATTCAGTTGGCTTTATCTAAGGCTTCTTCTTACCCACCTTGGGTTCCGTTTTGACTTTGTTCGTTGGATTATGAGTTGTGTTTCCTCTACAGATATTGCTCTCCTGATTAATGGCGCTGCAACTCCTTTTTTCACTCCGGAACGAGGTCTAAGACAGGGATGCCCGCTTTCGCCTTTGCTGTTCTTGCTGGCAGCAGAAGGCTTAAGTCTCCTGATTCACCGAGACAAAAGACTGGGCAGATTAAAGGGGATTGAAGTGGCGGCAAATTTCTGGATCACGCATCTTCTTTTTGTTGATGATATTCTGATTTTTCTGAATGGGTCTACTGATGACTGCCGCGCCCTAAAATCTTTGCTGGAGCTATTCCTAAAAGCAACTGGGCTCCAAATAAATTCTGCAAAATCAACCATCACTCCCTCTGGTCTTTCTGAAGCTGAGCTGATTAGAGTTCAAAGGCTCATGAACTTTGAAGTCCGCCCATTGCAGGATCACTTCAAATACCTTGGTTTTTTGTTAAAACCAGATTCTTATCGCATTAGGGATTGGAAATGGCTTCTTGCTAAGATTGAAAAAAGGCTTACTCATTGGAGTTTCAGGTGGTTATCAAGGGCTGGGCGTCTGGTTCTGATTAAATCTGTTCTGATGGCCATTCCAGTTTTTTGGGCCAGTCTTTCTTGGGTGCCTAAAGGCATTCTGGTTTCAATTGAAAAACTGTGCAGAATTTTTTTGTGGTCCGGGTCTAATCAGGATTCGGTAAGCCCTTGGGTGGCTTGGGACAGAATTTCAAGGCCAAAAGAGTGGGGCGGCTGGGGAATAAAAAACCTGGGATCCTTTGCAAAATCCTTGGCTGCTAAATTAGCTTGGCGCCTGATCTCAACAGATTCTCTCTGGGTCTCACTCATGAAACGCAAATATATCAGCCAAGATTATGTTCTGGAATGGGTTCGGCACCCTGTCAAATCTTCCTCAAATGCATCTTCAGTTTGGAAAGCAGTAGTGGCTTCTGTCCAGCTTATCGAGAGGGGCTTGGCCTGGCAAGTGGGTGACGGAAGGCAGGTATGGGTGGGATGTGATCCTTGGGTTGGCTGTCCGCCCAATTTTACTCTGTCACGAGAGCTTGTTGCTCATTTAAATTCTGAAGGCTACTTTTACCTAAGTCAGGTGGCAGATCCTAGATCCACTTCTTTTGTCAAGCAAGGTTGGTTGTCCGGTTTGGACCTGCATTTGGATAATAGATGGCTAGAAGAGTGGAACCGGTATGTTGCTGATCTTTCTCTCTCTTCTGTTAGAATCTCTGATTCTGTTGATACCTTGCGTTGGGTGCATGCTCAGACAGGTATTTACTCCCCAAAATTCGGCTATAAGTGGCTTATGGTGCAACAAGGCTGGGGGAATCCTGCATGGTGGTCCAAACGCCTATGGAAACTTAAAAGTCCAGCTAAAACCAGACTCTTCTTCTGGTGCATTCTTCACAAAAAAGTCCCAACTTGGGACTTTCTGCAAAAAAGAGGCAAGCAGGGGCCGAGCTGGTGTACGCTCTGTAAATCTGCTGAAGAAACGCCTCTCCACCTTTTTCTCCTATGTCCTTTTAATGCTAGTCTATGGGCAGAATCTCTGCGCTTAACCAACATTCCCTTGAGATGGTATGGGGATAGTCTTCTGCAAGCTTGGGAACACTGGTGGCAGGAGGCGCTGGATGATAAAATCAGGGCCTTTCCACTCTTAATAGCCTGGGGTACTTGGATCGCCCGAAACAGGGCTATCTTCAATGAGACTTCCTTTCCGATAGCAAACCTGGCAGCTGAGGGAGCTGCAATTTTTGACAGCATTCCTACGCCTGCTGTCAAAGGCTCCGTTCGCATTGTACAGCCGGAAACAATCAATGATTCCTTACCTTGGGCATACTTCGATGGTGCTTCTGATAACAATGATACCTGTGGTGCTAGGCTGGTTATTAATCTCACAGCTGAAAATTCCTTCCGAGCCTCTGTCGGCCTTGGGCAAGGGTCTAATAACTTCGCAGAACTTAAAGCACTCCATTTGCTTCTTTGCTGGCTTATTTCTAAACAGATTTATCAGATTCAGATCTTTGGTGACTCTAGGAATGTTGTCAACTGGTTTAATGGGAATCAGCATTGCAGGCATTTTCTTCTTCTTCCTTTGCTTCAGGAGATTCGTCGTCTTAAATCCTTTTTCTCTGAGATTTATGTTGTTCATATTTACAGGGAAAGGAACCAGCAAGCAGATATCTTATCTAAAGAAGGTCTACAACTCGCTTTGGGGTCCTGGGCAGTAGCGGAAGCAGTAAATGGGACTGTTCAACCTCATGAACAACCTCTTTTTGTGTAATTTTCAGTTTATTTTCAGCATTGTACAGTGGACCTTTATAAACCTATGTGATTTTTGCTACTATATTGGGTCCAGAACTGTTTCCCTTATGTAAGGGGGTTCTGGGCTCGCCTTTTGTTTTATGTATGGTATTATATGGGGCTGGGATAGTATCTACTGCCAGTCCTTTTGGGTGCTGGAGCATTTCGTTTGCGCTGTCTCTTACTGCTCTCATCTGTCCTATTGATGAGCATAAACAGCTGCATCGATGCTTAAGAAGTTATCTTTATGGTTTACTCTTGGGCTGCTAACATCTTCATCAGATGGTAAGTAGCCTTGATTTCATTCTCTTTCTAAGGGAATGACTGTTTGTTTCCAGAAATGCTTGGCATATGTTCAGAGACTATCTATATTAATAGAAAGTTCGTTTTTTTCTGTGGAAAAGAACACAAGAGATTAATAAACCCTAAGAATTAATATTTTTAACTCAAGAGATTTTAAAACAAAAGGGATTATTAATATTATAAACCAAAATAACTAATAAGCCCAAAGGGTTTTATATTTTAAACCCAAGGGATAAATATAAAAAACTAAGGGATCAATAAGGGAAGGGATGAATATTAAAAACAAAAAAGAGATTAATAAAGCCTACAAATTAATATCTTAAACGAAAGGATTGATAAACTCACATGATTATTAATATTATAAACTCAAGGGAATAATATTAAACCGTATTTTCTACATTTCTAAAAATAAGCCATATTTTCTACATTTCTCAAAAATAAACCATATTCTCTTGATTCAAAGATAAGCCATATTTTCTACATTTCTCAAAAACTTTTCTGAAATGAGCTAAGTGTTCCTTATCATTTTTGGAGAAAAAAGTGATGCCATCAAGGTAAATGATTATAAAATAGCCTATGTCTTCTGAAAATTCTATTTCCATGGCACTTTGGAATGTGGCCTCTGCATTCATCAAACCAAATGGCATTTTAACATACATAAATGTACCCCAAGGTGTGGTGAAAGCAGTTTTGTGTTGATCACTTGGGAGTACTAGCACTTGGTTGTAGCCTGAAAAACCATCCAACAATGATATTCTCTTAGACCCAACCACCTTTTGGAGTATGTGATCCATTTTAGGCAAGGGATAATTATCTTTCAGGGAGGCTCTGTTCAGATTTCTAAAGTCAATGCAAAGCCTAATTTCCCCTGTCTTCTTCCTAATAGATACAAGGTTGGAAACCCATTGTGAGTATCTAAGGGGAACTATGATCCCAGCATCATACATCTTTTTGATCTCTTTCTCAACTAAAGGTAATAAAACAAGGTTTATCCTTCTTAATTTTTGTTTAAAAGGTTTTTGATTTTCCTTAAGACGAATTTTGTGTTGAATAATGCTGGTATCATATGATTTTAGATCTTTGTACCCCCATGAAAACACATCTCCAAACTCCTTGAAAAGTTTAATATACTCCTCTTTGATATGAGTAGGAATAGTGCTAGATAACTTGATCGTTTTGGGTTCATTCATGCTGCCTATGTTATGTTCTTCTACATTAGTTTCTGTAGGCTCCATTTTTTTTTTTAGCTATATCATTGAAATCAAAAAGCTCCTCTGATGGTGTAAGGCCCTTTGGTATTGAATCATTTTTACATTGCAAGACTTCAAGGTCCTTTTGGTCTAGTTTTTTTAGTAATTATTCTTTATAAAGATATTCAAATTGGTTTACATCAGTAGTAGAGGAAAGCTCTATTTTTTGGACTTGTTTTTCATCAAAACAGTTTTCTTCATGGCTTGAACTAGGTGTTGTCTCAGCAAAATCATTTCTTGATTGCAAAAAATCATCAATGTGTTTATCACCCTAGAACACTTGCCAATATTTTTCATTGTCAGGGATTGTAGGCCAATTTTTTACTTTGACATTCAATTGTTCATTTACCTGGGGTATCTAGCAATTGCTGGTAGCAAAGGCAAGTTCATTTGCTAGGTTATTTTGAGCTCTAGGGATGAAAGTGAGTTCATAATTTTCAAAGGTTTTTAGGAGATCTAGGGCATCATTCCTACATTATCTTAATCTTGGGTTTTTGGCTGAATACTCCCCTTTTATTTTCTTAATGATCAGCTCTGAATCTCCTTGGACTGATATTTTCTTGGCTCCTAAATTTTTGAGCAAATGTAGGCCAAGGAGGAGAGCTTCATATTCTGCAATGTTATTGGTGCATGGGAAATTAAGTCTGTAGCAATATCCTTTTTTTGTATTATGTATCCATACACCAACTCCATAACCTATTTTGTTGTGGGAGCCATCAAAGCTCATTTACCAGAGTGTTTCTATCACATATTCATCCTTATTCTAATTTTCAGGGCTACTGAGGTTAGGGTTATTAGATTCTTCTTTTGGGGACAGAGTTGAATGTTCTGGTGGACTTAATTCTTTCTCATTTTCCTTTTCTTGTTTGTTGATTTCATCTTCATTGTACAAGATAAAGGAATCTAGATCCGAATGAATAGAATAAACCAGAGTGTTTTTTGGTCTGTTTATGTTGCTTACCATATATTTCATATGAGATTCTCTGTATAATCTTCTAGTTTGGTTAAAAACTAGAATGGTAGCATAAGACATGTCCATTTGAAGGCTTCCCTCAAGTTTGGCTCCCCATGATCTTATAAAATCATGCCATATTTTGGGGGAATGTCAGCAACTACTATGTCCATAACTAGACCCTTAGCAGGTATTTGTGCCAGATTGACACATAAATCCTTAATCAAACCTAAACACTTGACTCTGCTTGAATCAAAAGAATACAGGTCCTTGTAGGGTTTAGTAATTTCTAGGCCTAATCTCTCCATCACCACTTTTTGCATGAGGTTGTGAGAGGCACCAGAGTCTAGCATGGCATTGTGCAAGATTTTATCATGTATATTTAAACTGACATAGAATGGAGGAATGGTTCATTCTTGGTATTTTCCTTCTACTTCAGGACCAAACAACAATTCTAGTTTATCATCTGTCAAGTTCAATGTATCGGTATCATTTCCTATATTCAAAGCTTTCAAAACTTGATTTTTATATACATCCTGGGTTACTAGTTCAGCTAAGGGTACGCTAATTTTGATCTTGGCAATTTCAGCCTCAGGGCTGAAAGGGACTAATGTCTTTGAAATATTTACATCTATTTTGTCAAACATAGTCTTTTTAGCAATTATGTTTTGCTGAGTTTTATTAGGACTACTATTTTGGATAGATTTATCAGGGCCACTAGAAGAGGTACTAGGGCAGCTTGGGTCAACCCTTTGCTGACTATTTTTGTCCTTGTTTAAGTCAATTTTCTTAGTTAAAGTGTTATTATTGTTTGCTGTCTTTTTAGGAAGATTTTCTGAGGGATTTCTAACAGCAGTTTCTGTGTTATTATTTTTGGAGGTCTCTTAGTTCTTTTTGCTCCTACTATCATATTTTTTGTGGACTTCCATTATAGCATTTTCAAACCCCAATCGGTAGTCTTTATAATCCTTATGGTTGTTTTCAATTTGTTCTGAGGAGAAGAATCCTTGTTCTTCTTCAGTGAGGAAAGCATCATCCTCACTGTTAGAACCTATCAGGTTTACATGATTTTCTTCCAACCTTTCAATCTCCCTTTCTTCTTCTTGATCTACATAGTTTTCTTTAAAAGGAGGCCTAATTTGTTGGTCATTATCTCTTTGTCTATTTTGAATAGGATCTCTTCTGAAATTTGGATTTTTATTTATGTTTTTGGGATTGATCTGGTTCTCCCTAGGAGGTACTCTATCAGTTAAGTTTATATTTTCCAGCATTCTTCCCATTACCCTCACTAAGTTGTCAATCTTGGCATCATATCATGAGGTTGATGCCATTGTTTCATCCTTGTATGTAACTCTTTTTTCTGATTTCAACCTAGCTCTTTTCTCAATCAGATTTTATTCTACACTTATAGCTCCCCTCTGCATATCTTCTAAAGTCAAGGGGTCTCTTTCTCTTAGCTGGTAGGCCATGTCTAGGTCAAAGCCTTCAGGAAATTTATCTAAGGCTAAGCTTAGTGGAGGTTTCATGTTTGGGGGAAGTGCATTGTAAACACTATTGAATCTAGTGCAATAATCTTGGACACTTTCCCCGACATTTCTTTTAAGGTTTCTATATTCTGAAAAGGATTTGGAGAGGGTTCTTTTTTAATTTTCCATTTGTTTATGAATGTTTGGTATAAATAAGGGAGATCATTTATGCTATTAGGAGTTAAGCTTTTAAACCATTTTTTGGCTTCTTCTCCTAAACTTTGGGCAAAGATTCTCATCTTAATGGTCTCTTCTTCTATTTCCATGTAATCAAAAGCATCATCCATTTTATCTACATGTTGTTGGGCAGTAGTAGATTCAGTTCCAGTGAAATGGGGAATTTTGGATTGATAATCATTTGGTAAAGGAACCAGAGGTTGTGGTAACACTAATGGGGCATACCATGCTGTCACGGTGGGAGTAAATGGAGGATTTAAAAGAGGTGGTTTTGTGAAAGGGAATGTGGTATGGAATGGAGTGTTTTGAATAGTGGAAGTATGGATGGGTGTGGTGGAAATACTTGGACCAGCAAACTGATTTTGAGCAAATTTGTTTTGGAAGGAGCTAAAGTGATGGAGAAGCTGAAAATCAGGGGGAGTAGAAGGAGAGGCTTCTCTACTAGAACTCTGCTGCAAATATGTGGTCTCAAGGTCAGTTTGGTCAATATCACTATGTGACTTGGTTCTAAATAGGCCTTTTGAATGATACAAGTCAAAGTGAGGATCTTTCAAGACTGTAAGGTTTTCAGGGAAAGATCTTGTTCTTTGGATAGTCCTAACAGTAGTTAAATTTCCAGCTCTAGAAGTTTTCCACAAAATATTTTCTAGATCATCAACTATAGTAGGAGGATTAGGGTCTGGATGAGATCTGGTATTGATCCTATGTGAAGCCATATTTCAAATTCAAAATTTAGAGAGGCTGAAAGTATAAGGACTGTTTTCAGAAGGTTGACCTCTCTCAGTGTTTAGTATACTTTTAAAATATTGGACTAGGCTTCTAAACTTCTTGGGATTGATTTGATACAATCCTAATGGAATCTGAAAGAACTAGTGAAGTAATAGGCATATTGGGGCTAGTGGAGTCGCCAGGTGGAAATTTTTAGCTATTTTGAAGGTAAAATGTATTATGGTCCACCACCAATAAGTAATAAAAACCAATCTAGGAATGTTTTTGAGGCTTTTTGAGTTTTTATGTAGCCCTAAGGATTTGTAAGAGTGTCCTATACCTGAATCATCATTTAGCTAAGATGGTGAAACAAACAGAGTCTAATCTATGGCTGATAGCTTGGATCCTCTATGATTTGATAAGGGTTTCTGGAGTCCTAAGGTGTACTTAGATTGTCACTGACTCAGAAGGTCTCATCATGATCACCATTGTGTTGGTAATGTTTGAGGTGGCTATGATTCACTGGATGGATACTGAGTGATTTATCTTGGGAATTTACTCAAAATGTCCCACCGTGATCTCCATTATGTTGTAATGGGCATAGGGTGGCAATAAATAACTGAATTCTATTTGTCAAGATGAGGATCTAATTAGTTTTTGGAAGTATTCAGGCAACTATATACTCAAAATGTCCCACCGTGATCGCCATTATGTTGGGATCATGTGATTTGGCAGATTGGTAAACCAAATGACAAGGAAACATCAGAACCAGTCTTTAGAGTCCTAGGACCTAGCCTTCCTAGACTCAAAGAGGGATCTCTCTATTTGTTTGCAAAGGATATATACTTGTTTTCTTTTAGAGGGTTGATTTTAGGCTAGTTATTAACTATGGAGTTTGTTGTTTGTTTTTGGTTGGGTATAATGATCAAAGAAACATAGGTAGAATAAGGAAATCTCTAATTCATTGGGAAATGGAGTAAAATGAATGTCATGATAAGTTTCATCAATGGATTGGGGAGTATCATAGGTAAAATCTAACTTGGCCAGTGGATCTTCAAATTTTTTAGGGTAATGACATGGACATTAATTGTAAGAATGAAAAGTAGGACAAAGGGAAATTAAGAATCCTTTATCATATGTACTTCTCAACAAAGGGACTTAAACAAATCTCAAAGCATATAGGGGCAATCAATAGACATGGCAAACCATAAATTCTATGATCGAACTACAGTTGATAATTTTTCAAGACAAAATTTTCCAATGAAATATAGAAGGCGAGAAACTCATTTAACTTCTAGTGATTTCACCTTCAAGGACAGAAAACACTTAAGACACACAGATAACTATATTTAGCGAAGAGGGAACTCCTAAACATCCTTGATCATAGCTATGAAGATCTCTAAAATAATTATTTAAGCAAGTACAAAGGGTATGATAGAAACCAAACCTCTTTGGCAGACTTTAAAGAATGGTAATTTAGAGAGAGACTTCAAAACAGTGTTTAAGTGGCAACAAGTAAGCAGGGAAAACCATAAACCATGCTTGATACCAACTGTATTCAACTATTTATGAAATAAACAAGCTTATGGGGTCTATAGAGAAATTAAGAATTCTCTAAAATGTCCTAGGAGAAGAAAACATTAAGGCAGTGAAGAACAAATAGAACTAAGGTTCTTTCAAAAGAAATTTCTTAGCCTAAAACATTTGCTCTACTGCAATAAAGAAAGATGGAAACATAATGAAACAGGAAGTAACAATAACAGATTAGAAGCACTTCACCAATAGCCAAGCTTAGGGATCCAGTGATCTAGCCTCCTTCATCAACAAACAAATTAGGACATCCACAAGTTCCAAGACTTCAATTTATTTTCAACTTCCAAGAGACTATGTATTACTTCAAAGAGTCATCAAATGCCAACAAGATAATGATTTCAGATGTAGTATTCATGCTCCAAATGAGGAGGTGAAGCCTAAGATAGGGTTTGAGTATCATTTATTATAGAGTAAGTGCATTCCTAACCTTGAAGACCATGCAAGGCTCAAGGCAGGAATATTTACAGCTACTTCTCTGCTTTAATAACTTTTATCTTAACTTCTAAGGAAAAATAGGTGAATGTGTTGACTTTAAGGCCTATTCATAAATTTTACAATAACTGTTTGATAGATAAAATATCTCTGACTCAGCTCAATAACTGCCTAATTCTTTCTTGAAGAAAACAAAGCACTTAGGTGGCTAAAAAGTAACTTTGAGAGGAATAACTTCTGTGAGCTGAGTCATTCGAATTTTTCTTTCGTTAATCTGTCCTTTGTTTTATCTTTAATATCTATCTTTAAGCCTTAAAATCTGTCTTTATGCTTTGATTGTCTGCTTTTTATCATATTTTCTTCAATATATTTTGATCTTTTTGTTCTGTTTTAATTGTCTAACCCCTTTGTTTTGTCTGTTAATTAGGATTAGCCCTTTAACTCTTCTGCTTTCTTCCTTTTTTGTTTCTCTGATTGTTTGTGTCTTCTATGTGCAGGGGGGGTGCTCTTTGTAGCTAGAGGTTCATTCGATCCATCGATGGTAATGTTTCATCAATGATCGATCTTAATACAAGGCCTCTATCCCTTTTATTTTGAATAAAACAACTGGATCGTCACCCATCGTCTAAATCAAACTTTTGGCACTGTGGGAGGGCATGGTGGCCCTTTTCTGCCATTAAACTTGCACAAAACACAATTAATTAGTTTTAAAACCAGTGGGAGGGATTTGCTGCATTTTTCAAGGTTTTAGGCGGTCGGAAGGCGTTTACAGAGGGAGAAATGGAACAGGAGGCACGGTTCCGGAGGCGGAACTGGGAGGAATTCAAACGGAGGTGGGAAGAAATTTTGAATTAGGCGTGGCGGTGAAAGGTGGTTTTGATAAACCGGGGTGGTTTATCGCATGGATTGGAGGCAGTAAGTGGTTTGGGGCGAAATGGACAGGATACCATAGAGCGATTGCCGCGTGGCAGGCAGAAAACTGCCTATTTCACATAGGTTGCGAAACTTTAAATCCATTGCAATTTTCTACGCGATATGCACCCAGAGCCGTCGGATCTCGGGGAATGAGATCTATTGATTATATCGTTCACCCTTTAATATTTTTATAAAGGTCATGAGGAGCAGATTAACCGACAACGTTTAAAAGGCTAAGAGTTCCAAAGTCGATAAAAGAGAAATAAAGTCAAGCTGAGTTATATGCGAAAAGAGGGTAAGCGCATTGAGTAATGGAGCAGGAATATACAAGGACCTTAATTTAGATGACACAGAAGTATAAAAGGCGCAAAGGAAGTAAATACAAGGCGGGCCCGCACCTACTCTATATGCGCATGAGAACGAAGTTGCAAGCACATTCCGGGCGGGTCACAAAAGAGAGGGATAAGGCAAAGCCTTCCCCCCCGAAATCCTGATGACGTGTCAAGGCGTATGACACAAGGCGAGCATTTAACGGGGAAAAGGGCATGGGCTTTGGAGCCATCACAGAATTCACCTCGCGTCTTTTGAGGGCCAGGTTCTGGAGTACAACTGTCACCATGATATAAAGGTAAGGTAAGTTTTTAGGACACCCGGTACCAAGGCCAGTACCGGTACTTAACCAAACACGTAGTGTTCACCTACCAAGAGTCTAAACACCCAATCCCTACATGCCGTGTGTCTCACTATCAGCGCCCTTACGACGCCTACCCTATTCGTTTCACCCCACCATCTTTTATCAAGCTGCCTAGGTCCTATATAACTGTCTTCTGTCATTTACTGCGGTAAAATACTACTCTCAGTTTTTCGACTACTGTATAAGCAAAAGTGGGCACCGAGTTCCAAGTCTGTCCGGTCGTTGTCAGTACCCCTGCGTCGCTTTCCCAAGCAAATCTCTACTTCGCAGGTATTCCATCCCTTTTATTCCATCTGGTGTCCTTTTGTTTTGTTTTGAGTTTGCATAATGGTAATGGGTAAAGTCACAACCAAGAAATCTGAGCCGGAAACCCCTCAAGTCCGTGAGTCCAGAGCTATTTTAGGGCCTGAACCTTTCTTAGACTTATAATCTGAGATTCACAACTCGCAGTACCCATTTCCCACTAGCAGCGTCAAGCCTGAACTGTTTAGGAAACATGTTGAAAACAGAGATAGGTTTCGAGTTGTTTTGTCTGGTTTATATCATCAAATAACCCCCCAGTATATCCAGTGGTCGAATTCATCTGTTGGCAACGAGACGCTTACGATGAATGTCTGGCCATGTTCCTCTCAGCTCAGGGGAACAAAATATTCACTGTCTCTCTCGAAATCATCAGAAAAGCCCTTCATTTTCCTACTAGCTCAAACTATGTCAGTTTCAATGAAATAACGTTGACTCCTCAATTTGACAAGCTGCCATGGAGGCAACAGAGTGATTTCATCACCTCCATAACCAACTCTCAAACAACCCTCCCCTCCGCAGACACAATGCCCCTGAGCTTATTCAAGGAATACGTCTAGCCTATCCTTGCTCTTATCACGGGTTTACTAGGTGTGGAAGGTTTCGGGCAAGCCTCCAAGTGATGCATTTCTTTCTTATGGTTAATGTCTCAACCCGAGGTCATTTTAGATATTCCTAGCTTCCTGGCCTCCACCATTCAGACTCAGTTCTAGGAGCTCTCAGACACGGGTCGCCTCCGTTTTTGTTCCATGGTCTTTTATCTTTTCCTCTTCCAGCATGCTGATAAATTTGAGGGTTTGGGTTTAGATAAGGTGTACACGGTAAATTCCTAGCCCAGACCAATTTTTGACTGGAGTCTCGCAACACATCAGTTGGCTAACGGGGTGGGCTACTCAAGGTTCCTAAATGATTTCATGCCCATAGCTTATAACGTTATCCATGACTCTCCTTCGCCTAGGGTTTTTCCTGAACTGAGGAGATGGTTACAGTACAGTGAAGCTCGAAGCACTGGGGACTGGTATCTTTTTTATAACTACACTGAAATCCGGGTCTATGGAGCCGAAGTCTCTCCCTACCAACTGCTCGTTTTTCCTGCCCAGCGGATTTACGCTTTGGAATACCTCCGGCAGACCCTGAAAGCTAACCAACTTCACTTCCTCCCTACAAAAAAGGGGTTTATCCTCAAGCTTCCCACAACCATTGGCCCTTTCATTGTTAATTCAAGGCACGCCCTTCCCGTGGTGGAAGATCGGCTTAAAGGCATGGATTTGAGGCAAGGGAAAGCTTGGCCCTATGATCTAAAGGGCATCATTTCTAAAAAAAGGAAGAAGAATAAATCAACCCCTTATATGCATGAAAAGAGGCCTTTCATGGAATGGCGAGCTAATCTTGAAAACTGGCCTTTGCTTTCGCAGATGGAGACCGATTCATCTGCAACAGGGGAAAAAGAAGATACCTCTTCGACCAGAGAAGCTGGTAAGGAACAGGTAGAGGAGGCAGGTGCGTCGGGAGAGTGTCCTCCCCCTTTCAAAAGACAAAAAACATGGACCAGTGAAGCAAAGGTTATCGGAGATGAACAGTTGCTCCAGGAGGAAATACCATATGGAAAGCCCGACAGGGGAAAATTAGGGATCAAGGTGCTTCGGGACAGTATTACTTCTTCTAACTTTTTAGAAGTTTCGCAATCCATTACAGTTAGCAGCTCTCAGGGTGCAAGCAAAGGCAGGACGAGAAATAGAGCAATCAGAGACAAGCACCGGTTAGAACTAGAGGGGTATGTTGAGAAATACCACACCAGGTTGTCATCTACAATGAATTTGGAGACTGAGCAAGTAGTAATAGCTATGAATGAGGTAGTTATGAACCCAGATGTTGGTACCACCAGCTACAGGGCATTGGAAATAGCAATTGACATGTCACAGGTGCCAAAAATTGACAAATGTAACTTATTTCAGTGTTTCGGTGACATGCTTAAGGATGAAGTGATGCGGCTCACCATCACTCTGAGGAATTTGCAGAGTAAGCATAGCCAAGTAGTTGAGAATTTAAGAAAGGAAAAGATCAACTCCCACGCCCTCACGAATGATATACACACTCTCCAGGAAGTGATAAAAGGGAAAGAAAAAGGTACATCAGACTCCCACGGTCACCTTATCAAGGATTTGCAGAAGCAGGTTGCAGCCTTAAAAAGAAAAATAAACATACCGAGCTCTCATCATGTGCAAACAACTGAGCTAGCCCAGGTTGAAAAGGACAAGGAAAACTTGGCTGATTCTCTCGCAAAGGAGAAAGATGAGAAATAAAAGATAGTAGGAGAGATGGCTGCTCTTCAAGGAAGGATGAATGCATTGTAGATAACTTGCGATACACATGTATGCTCTCCACCCACCCTGCGAGAGAATAGTTCACTGTCTGAACAGCTTACCACTGCACTAGCTACAACCAAAGCACTGGAGAAACAGGTCTCGATAGCACGGCAAAGAATCAGTGAGATGGAGGCCCTCCTCACCGAAAATGTCAAGAAGATTAATGCTACGTAGAAAGAGATCGAGGAGGGGAAGCAGGAGAAAGCGCGGTAAGAAAAGACCATCAATGAACTCACCAGTCGCATAAAAGGAAATGTTACCCTCCTGGAAGCTAGGCGACTGATCTGGGCAGAGATTATCGCAGAAGTCAAAATGCACTGGGCGTTCTTAAATGTCATCGAGGAAATGAAGTCAGTCGTGCCCCTTCTTAGAAGAAAGCTTCATGAGGGAGGTACTGACGCATCCAACAGGTTCCAAAATGCAAAAAGGTATGTCTCCTTCCTAAAATACCTAAAGCCGGAGGATGTGGTGAAACAAGGTATAAAGAGCTGGTTCATGGAAGCCTCAGAGTGCCAGAAAGAAATAGAAAAAGAGGCTGCCCGGAGTCTGGCCTTGGATGTTTTAGAAAATGTAACAAAAAACTTAGAACGATTCGAGGTGGACTGGACCAAGATAACACTTTCGGGACTCCCATCATGTTGGGAGCCCACTCACGCTATCCTCCAGCCATCTCTAACATATGAAGCCATTCTAAAGGAGGCAATGAATCAGACCAACATTACCTCTGAAAAATCTGCTAGGCTAAAACCGGAAACTATAGTTTCCGTCCTTGGCAAAGAGTTTGCACTCCTACACCAAGTAAAGCATCAAATTCCCGTTGAGGAAAATTATGATGAGCTAACGGAAGCCTACATCAGAACAAAAGGTTTCATATCTATGCCTGAACCTGCAGTAGACAGTTGGCAGAGGTGCTCAAAATATGCCAGCTTCCTAGCCAGCTCCTCAGCAAACGTCCCACCACCTGCGTCAGCAATGGCCTCAACTCCTTTGCACCAGTGAAAATGGTTAAATCATGATTCGGCCTTAGTGGCCTTTTAGTTTTACTTTTACTTTCTACTTTCAAGTTCTGAGTGGAATTCATATTTCACTCTTGCATTTACTATTTGTTAGAACAGTTTTAATGTTTTGTTTGGAAGCGGCCAAGAGCCTAATTGTAAATGATGAGAAGCGTTCTCCCTCATCATGAATTTTGTTATTTTGACTAGGACCTGAAACTTCTTACTAGCATGCGGGGAAGATATTTTCCCAAAATATCTTCTCGCGTATGTTCTTGTAAATTCTATATAAGCAGCAAACTAAGATGGAAAAAAAGTTCCATATTTTCAGAAGAACACACCGAGAAAGAAATCTGTATGCATTGTGTTTAAATTTTGATATAAAAGTTGAAGAGCCCGTTGGGTCTCAGTGATAAGGAGTTTCATCTTTATTGGAGATTCTGGTCTTATTACTTCACAGTCTATAACTCTCTCTTACTTATGTTTTATAGCTTGAATTTCCATTTCGTGTACATTCACATTTCTTATATCTTATTCTGGAATGCGAGTGCTCACATGTCTTGGTAGGAATTTATCATTTTCGATACTCATGCTAAAACGTGTCTAGCACTTTAAATATGGCTCAGGCATGATATGTTGTTTCATCTTACACATAAACCGTAATTCTTCCGATATTAGCAGTGATGAAATGTTGTCTTTAAAGTTATTTTCATGTAGGGATTCTTGTTACTATAAGCCCAGTACATGTTGATATTCGTTTCTAGATCTCATCTTGGTTACAGCAAGTATCCTCTCCATTTTTCTTACACAGTAATCACCATCTGATTATGTACCTCTGTGAAGCACTTTAGAATCCAGCCCCCTTTACAGATAGTTGTCTTAAAATTGTCGGATATGTTTTTATCAAAGTTCACACTCTGCCTCTATAATATCACTTTCGCTGTGCTGAATTTTTGAGAGTTTTGGTTCTGTCTTAATTAAACCTTCCTGTTTATACATGATAGCATGAGAGACTTTTTCTGAGCAACCTTTCCATGTTATACCATATGCTCCCTACTATATAAGATGTCCTAGGCACTAGTATTTCATAACTAAAGGTTGTCTCTAGGACTGAGAACAAGATCGATGGTGCGGAATGATTTGGGGGAGTGGCGAGTAGGTTTGGAGGGTGGAGCTCGGGGACAGGTGGCGTAATATGAATGGATGTGGGGTATAGTGGAAGGCGGGGCCCAGGCGCGAGGTAACATGGTAGACGATTTTTGTGTAGCGCAGGGTTATAGTAATGCGGAGTAAGGGTGGGGATTCGATAGTCGTTGGATCGGGAGAACAGATCTCGATCAACGGTGGAGATGGCTGGATAAAATGAAAGGCAAGGTGAGGGAAAGTGGGGCCCACCTTTTTATTTTTCGAAGGTTAGAAAGGGGGCTTTATAAGGTTTAAAAAGGGGTTAATAAAATGAAAGGGGCGGAAAGATAGTTTGGATGTGGGGGAGATAAGAATAAGCAGGAGCCGAGGTTTTATGTGAGAAAAGGGGGTTGGAGCTTATGGGAAAAAGGGCTTAAGGCCTATTTCATCAAAAGGCTGATTTTATGCCAAAAACAGGGTTAAATGCATAATTCAAAAGGCCCGATAGGCTAAATTTTAACCTTAAAACATGTAAAAAGGGATTTTTTACATTGTTTAATATGCTTTGAGGAAAATGAGGAATGATGAGGTTTTTAAGAGTGTTTTGAGGAAGGGAAAAATGGGTGTAAATGAGAGTGGGATGTGGGAAATAAGATGAAATCAGCAGGCCCAAAAAATGGAGTTTCCTTGGAGCAGTGGGGTAAAGCTTGAGAAGGCAAAGATTGAGAAATTTAGTGAAACGGTTAGGCTTAGGATAATGAAGGCAATGAGATTTCTAGAACTCACAATATTTCCCAAATTTTGTTTTTATAAATCTGGGATTATAACTTAGTCATCTTTTGATATCAGCAAAAATTACTGATGACTAACATATTGTCAAGCATGGGTGACAATGAGTAACAATGATTAACTATGTTGGAAATGTTTGATCATGTATGACCATAGTTTAGTTTGCTTTACCATGTTTTATTACAATGATTACAATGGTTGACCAACGATGACCATAGATTACTATGGTTGACCAACGTTGACAATAGACTACCACGTTTGACAACGTTTGACCATAGGCTACTATGGTTGAATACGGCTAACTATGGTTGTGTATTTTCGAGCATGAGTGACAATGATTGACTATGATGGAAATTTTTGACCATGGATGGACATGCTTGAGTTTTTTTTACCATATTTCATTAGAATGATTACAATGCAAATCATAATATTGTTATTTATCATTAATAATCTTAATATTATTTATATTAATAGTGTAAATTTTAGTAACAATAACGTTATTTATCACTAATGATCTTAATATATTTATATTAATAGTGTTATTTTTACTATCAATAGTAATATCATTCATAATATTAATCATCATATTTTTAGAGTGAATATAATTTAAAAAATATATTTTTTATTAATAAATAAATTATTTATTATTATAAAGTAATCATTATTAATATTATTTATCAATATTAATGTTAATCCGATTTATATTAACAATTTTAATGTAATTAACCATATTAATATTATTAATAAAATGTTATTAATATTATTGCTATAATTTAAATGTTATTAATAATTTTAATAAACGTTAATAATATTTGAAACTTATTATTATTAATACAATTATGAACATTAATTTTAAATAAACATCATTAATATTGTATTAATGATGTTTTTAATAATATTGTTATTATTATTAATAGTTTTACTAATAATATTTTAATAGTAATTAAAATGTCATTTTCATTATTAATATAGTTTTTAATATAAATCATAATCATCATTATTTAAATATTAATTATTAATATTATTTTTAGTGTATATTAAAAAATTAATGTTATTACTGTCATTGTTATTATTGTAGGGTTTCTAATATTGAATTTATAATATTAGGGTTCTAAATTATAAAACATAATATTATAAAAATATGAAAACTAAAATTTAGAGAAACTAAATATTATAAAGTCTAAATATATAAAATCATAAACTAACTTAAAGTTATAAAATCAAAAAAACAAAATATAGTTAGTTAATATATACTTCTACCCTAATACATTTAGTATATTAATTTATCAATTATATTAATATTGACATTATCAATATTAATAAATATTAATAATATTAATAAATAATTAATCAATATTAATAAAAATAATACTATTAATCAATATTAATACCATTATTAATATTAACATCAATATTAATTAATATTAATATTTATTATTTATTTATTAATATTAATCAATTAAAAATAATAATATTAATATTAAAATATAAATTATTAATGTTATTAATATGAGTATTATTATTGTATTATAAAATTAAAGAAATTATAAAAATAATTTATGGTTAAAAAACTATGAAAATTTAATATTACTATAAATTTAATAAACTTATTATTAATATTATAAAAGTCTTAATAAAACATTATATTATTTAACTACATTAATTAAAACTTAATAATAATAATAATAGACTAAACCCAATAACAAAACTAAATACAAATTTAATGCTAAATTTTATCTTATTATATTAAAATTTAATAATGAAAAAAACATGCATATTAAGATATTAAAAAACTATACTATTATAGTTACATTAAAATGTAAATGGAGAGCTATATAATTATGATGGAAATAATTCAAAGGTTAATGTCCACACCATGTTTTACTAGGCATGCCAATATTTAAATTTTCAATGTATTTTTAATTTCACTCTTTAATATAAATAAAACCTCCCACAATTGTTTTACCTCCTAACGCGTACCTTAGATTAAGTGGCACACAGCCATGTTTCAATATATTTTTAATTTCAATGTTTAATATAAATAAAACCTCCCTAAAATTTAAATTTAAATCAGGAGCATTACAGCTCTTGCCACAAAAGTAACTCATACTGTAGGTTATGGGACACGTTTTAGTTAACAACAACCAAGTTTCAATGTATTTTTATTTTTAATTTGATATTAATCTTTATTTTTCTCCAATTCTCATACGTGGTGATAAATAAAAGGCACAGTAAAGTTTTAATCATGATTTGGTAAAAAAAAATTAAACAAGGTTTAAACATATGATTCAGATATGCATGGAAGTTATGAGTTTGATTTTCATTCATTGATATAGTGGCGATGACGAGAATATACTGGCATCTTTCAATTTAGACCACCAGATCAAAAAAATTAATTAGAAAAATCATTAAAGTAGTGAATTCCAATAGGGGGGATGCCTATCGGTGTAGTTATTATTACATTATAATTTACAATGTTTTTAACTGTCACCTCCCAAGTACCTCGAATTTATTTATCTTTTCATCGAAGCATTAGGAATGTATATATTACAGAGTATAATTGTTGCACAATTTTAGGTCTCTATATAATTTGATCAAAAAGTGTTTCTTCCAAAATTGTAGGTACTGGTTAGTTGTTTACGCTGAAAATGAGAGGATTGACATGATTGGATGGTGAGGATATGTGTAATAGTCGTATCCCCTAATATTCCATTGATCATAAGAGGAGTATGAAATGGTGTCGAGTTCTGATGGCCAGGTGGTTTTTCAGTGTCTCGTCTCCTCTTTCTGCCACGCACGAATTGATCCTTGACCTTCACCTCAGTGGCTGCCTAGCAGTTTTCAAAACAAGGGCTCTTCCCCTTAAGATATTATTTCTTCTTGTTGGCTTTAATGGCTCTGGCTATGCTCGTATTAGAAAACGAAGACTCTCTTAGAGAGCTTATCTATTACATCATAGACATAAATTTATACACAATTCTAGCAGTACAAATTACAATGATTCACCAATTGACATTATTGTTAACCTAAACCTTCAACTATTGGGCTTACTAGCAATGTATGAACAGAGGGAGTGATTAATACTCTATCAGCTTGAGGGACCGCAATACATATTTCTTAGTCCATGTCCATTAATGTGATCGAGATGGATATGCTCACTATCAAGATTTAAACAAATACTAACATATATATATATATATATATATATATATATATATATATATATATATATATATATATTATATATATATATATATATATATATATATATATAACACGATCACATTAATAAGCCTATGGCCTGTTAACTATTGGTTACTAGGTTTGATACTCTATTTTAAATTAGATGGGCACACAAGATACACGTGAATTCCCCATGCTTTTGTTGCATTCTATCACAGTCACACAATCAATGCCTATGGGCGTTCACCAGCAGAGGGGCATGTCGATTGCCTATTCCTAGAATATGAATATGAGTGTTCACTAGCAGAAGGATATCTTTATGTCGATTCCCAAAATATTGTAGCATCTGACTAATATAGACGAAGTATTCAGTAAATCAGCAATCAACTTAAGCTCAGGGCCAATGGCGACTCAGAAAATGTACAATGATGTACAATGGAGAAAGTTTTGAAGATAATGGAGAAACTTAATTAGAGAGAGTCGGTTCACTAGAACCTTAGATTAGGAGTTTTTTTTTATTTCTTAGGTATTGGTTCTGACTTCCCTATTTGCATGTAACCTATATATTGTTTGATGTGTAATGATAATGTAGAGAAACTTGCGGGCGCAGTCCTTCCTGGTGTATAATCTCATAGCAGAGCTAACTAGTAATGCTTTCATTAATGTAACACTGCCATTTTTATCATGGTATTAGAGCTTCAAGGTCGAATCAAAGCCAGAGTGCTTTGATCCCTGTGAGTATCTAGGCGGCAAAAGAGAAGCCCCTCATGACCTTAGGGTAGCCTAAGTGAGGCTGAGAAATTTTTTTTCCTTCTGGAGGAAAATCTTATCAACGCGTTTATCTGACGAACAGACGTGCGGACCTGTGCCAAAGAACAACCTTGATCTCTTAAATCAGCGCAGACAAGCTTGGAGAAACAATTTTGATCTATGTTTACCTTAAGGGGATTCTTCCCAACGCGACCAGCGCAACATTGGGATGATTTTGGAGCGCTGATTGAGCCAGTGAGCTCGTGAAACAAGAACAAGTGTACTCGTGTTGAAGGAGCTAGAGTGCTCGTGTTAGAGGAGCCAGAGAGCTCATGTTGAGGAGCGTTGTGTAGCCAGAGAGCTTGTGTTGAAGGAGCCAGAGAGATCATGTCATGGATCGTCAATTGAAGCCAAAGAGCTTCTGCCTATTGAGCCAGAGAGCTTGTGGCTACATATCTAGTGAGATGGTGCCAGAGGAGCCGGTGAGCCGAGGTAGCAGAGGTTGTAGCAGATCGATGATAATGTTAGGTCCTTATATTACTAGTATAGTCCCTTATTGTTGTTAGTGTAACCCCCTTATTTTTATTTTTGTACCCCTATAACCCCCATATTGTTATTATTGTGCCCTTAAATTATTATTGTTAGGTCGACTAGGATTACATTGTGGCCCAATGGACTCCTATATATAGAAAGGAGGTTTTTTCATTTGTATCATCCAAGAATTTTTCATTCATGTAATGTATTGGAGGTTTCCCCCTCGAAGTGGCTTATTTCTAAGGTGTTGATATCTCTTTTCTTCTATTATTGGAGCTGGTTTCACAACATTTGGTATGAGAGATTTGGATTTTAGGGTTTCGCTGCATCAAACAGGTCATTGTAGAATTTTCTCTATAACTTATTTTCTACGAAGTTTCATAAGCTGAAATTTTTAGACCATGAAGCTGAAATCCTGAGGAAAATTGTCGAAAAATTTTAGAGCTTGGTTCACAATATTTTCAGAGATATGATCTATGGAAGTTAGGTCTTTTTCAGGCTCCTGAATTTCATCTCAAAGAGGTGATCGTGGGAAAATCTTCGTAACTCTCTCTCTGATCATCGAATTGGAATTCTGTAAAACGTGGCTGAAAGAACATGGACTGTAGTTTCCTTTCTATCAATTTCAGGGCCAAAGGAGCAAACAGTGACACGTGGTAAGTCGTACAAGTTCACTCTACTGAACCAGTCCATAATTAGGTTATTGTGGGAGATTGGGCATAACTTTGACTTGAAGAATCCAAATCAGGTCAGACCTATGGAATTCGAAAGATGACTTAGAGGGCTACCTCAGGGCAAAATTTTAGATATTGAATATACAAAATCACATAGATAATTCAGTTTCAATATTAAGCTCCTCAAAAGCAAGAAAAATGTGTGTATGTTTTTCGAATTACATAAGTCTGTTTGAAAAAAAATAGTTTGAATTTATTTCAAGGGCATATTGAAGAATAGATATCAGTATTTGGTTCTAAAATTACCCCTAAAAAGAATTCAACACCCATTAAGCCTTCATAAGGCTCTACTATGACTCGTGAAGACGAAGAAACGCAACATGAGATATCAAAATTACAAGAGCAAGTGCACCAAATTTCGCTATCGCAAAGAGCAATAAAAAATGAAATGGAATTTTTGAAGAAAGGCATGGAAACTAAGATGGATGGTTTGAAGAAAGACGTGGAAACTAAGATGAATGGTTTGTAAACTAAGATGGATGGCATGGAAGTGGGCATGGAAGCTAAGATAGATGAAAAAATGAAAGACCACATGGAAAACATGAAGAATGATCTAAAAGTAGACATCGAAGGTTTGGAAAAGTTGATACAAGAAATGTTTCCTAAAGGAAAAAAGATAGTAGAGGAAATTCATGATGAGAACAAAATAAATGTTAATCGTGATTTCATAAACTCTAATGTTAGATGGAAGAACCACCATATTCCAAAGATGGATATGAGGAAGTTTGATGGCAAGGACCCCGTAACATGGATACTACAGATGGAGCATTATTTTGATCTCAATAATGTGCAAAACACACAAAAGGTATGCATTGCAACTTTACATTTAGAACAAAATACATTTGTATGGTATCAATGGCTTTGCTCCCGTAAAAAAATTGTCACTTGGTCAATTTTTTACGGAGGAAATGATAGCACATTATGAGGATACAAAGAAAAACACCTTCTTTAGCCAATTGATAAATCTCAAACAAAAGGGTTTAGTGGCGGGGCACATTGAGGACTTCCAAAAATTGAATATAGGGGTAACTGATATTCTAGAGGAACATAGGATTGATGTCTTCATAGGGACTTTAAAGGATAACATCCAACATGAAGTTCGTGTTTGGGAACATGATTCATTGGAGAAGGCATTCAGGTTGGCAAGAAAAATTGAATGTAAAATTATGGCGACAAGGAAGCCTACCACTTACATCTATAAAGATGAAAGTGTTGCTACTCTTAGACTTCCACAACCTACAAGGTTGACACCACAAAAATTGGAAGAAAAAAGAGAAAAAGGGCTTTGCTACAGTTGTGATAGCAAATACACTAAAGGTCATGAGTGCACTAAGAAGAAATTATTTTACATAGATTGTGAAGAGGAGGAAGAAAATGAAGAAGAAACTTCAAAAGAAGAGGATATACACTAAGAAGAAACCCTAGAAGAAGAAGAAATGAATCCGACCATATCATGTAATGCATTGGAAGGAATTACCACTCCTCAAACTCTCAATATAGAAGGACATATCAAGAAGAAAAAGGTAATAGTGTTGATAGATTCGGGTAGTACCCATAATTTTATTCATTGTAAGGTAGCCAAGGAATTGAATTTTTTTCTATACCCAGCACCATAATGTCAAGTGATGGTTGCAAATGGAGGAACTATAAATTGCTCTGGAAAATGCCATAATATCAAGCTAGCCATGGGGGAATACATATTGAATATTCCAATACTTTCCATCCCAATGGGAGGTGTTGATGTTGTACTAGGAGTATAATGGTTACAATATTTGAATTTTGGGGACGGTAGCTTTTAATTTTCAAGAAATTTTCTTGAAATTTTTTTCGGAAGGAAAGGAAATCGAATTATGGGGTATTGTAGGGAAGCCAGGAAACATAATAAGCTCTAATTTCATGACAAAGCTTCTGAAGAAAGAACAACGGGGCGTAATTGCACAATTATGCCCACTAGAAGTTCCAACATCGAAATCATCTATTTCTCTAGATCTCCAAAAATTCTTGGACAATCATTCCAAGGTGTTTGATACTCCCAAAGGACTCCCACCTATTCGTGATCATGATCGTGCTATTCATTTAATTCCAGGAAGTGTTCCTCCAAACATCAGGCCTTACAGATATCCTTATGTCCAAAAGAGCGAAATTGAACGTATGATTGTAGAAATGTTAGAGGCCAGTATAATTCAACCTAGTCAAAGTTCTTTCTCTGCTCCAGTAATATTAGTGTACAAGAAAGATGGAGCATGGCACATGTGTCCGGATTATAGGGAGCTTAATAAGCTCACTATTAAAGATAAATTTCCCATTCTTGTGATTGATCAATTATTGGATGAATTACATGGAGAAATTTGTTTTACCAAGTTGGATCTCCATTCATGATATCATCAAATTAGAATGAAGACTGAAGATATTCTGAAAACAACGTTTCGAACTCATGAGGGTCATTATGAATTTTTGTTCATACCTTTTGGCCTTACCAATGCACCTTCTACATTTCAAGAGTTGATGAATTCCATTTTCAAACCATTCCTTAGAAAATTTGTGCTAGTATTTTTTGATGATATACTAATCTACAGTAGGTCTTGGAAGGATCAAGTTCTACATGTTGACAGGGTGCTCAAACTTTTGGAGGAGAAACAATTATATGCAAAAACATCCAAATTTTTCTTTGGAGTACAAGAGGTGGAATATCTGGGTCATATTGTATCTCACGAGGGTGTTAAGGTATATCCTAGAAAAATTAAAGCCATTAAGGAATGGAAAGTCCCCACAACCATAAAGAAGTTGCGTGGATTTCTCGGGTTAACAAGATATTATCGCAAGTTTTTTACGAATTATGGGAGAATAGCAGCACCTTTAACAACATTATTGAAGAAAGATGCATTTTCATGGACTCTTGAAACAACTAAGGCCTTTTAACATCTTAAAGAGGAAATGTTCCTATCACTATTCTTAGCTACACCAGACTTCACAAAAACCTTTATTGTGGAATGTGATGCCTCAGGAAATGGAATTGGTGATGTTTTAATGCAAGAAGGAAGACCCGTTGCTTTTTAAAGTCGTTCAATGAAAGGAAAGTGTTTACAAAAGGCTATTTATGAGAAGGAATTGTTGGCAATAATACATGAACTAAAGAAATGGAGACCTTACCTAATGGGAAGACACTTCAAGGTAAAAACTGATCATTATAGTCTTAAACATTTTTTGGAACAAAGACTATCTTTAGAAAAGTAGCAAAAATGGGTCACAAAGATGTTGGGTTATGACTTTGAAATCATCAACAAAAAAGGGAAGATAAATGTTGTTGTAGATGCACTCTCAAGAAAGGATGAAGAAGTGGGATCATTGCTTTGTGCCATTTCAGTTATCCAACCAGATTGGATAACCTAAGCGAGGGATGAATGGAAGAAGGACGAAGAAGTGTGGAATTTCATTCAAAAGTTGCAGCAAGATCCTAGTACATCTAATACATTTAGTTGGAAAAATGATTCCTTATGGTACAAATATCGCTTATATATTTGCAAGAATTCCCAACTAAAACAAAAGATTCTTTTGGAATTGCACACTTCTCCTTTAGGAGGACACTTGGGATTTTTAAAAACTTACCACAGGGTGAAGAAAGAATTTTTTTGGGATGGCCTTAAATCTGATATTCAAAAGTTTGTGGTGGAATGTTTGGTTTGCCAGCAAAATAAAGTGTAGACAATTAAGACCCTGGATCTTCTACAACCTTTATCCATTCCAAGTCAACGTTGGGAGGAGATTTCCATGGATTTTATCACAGGTTTACCTAAGTCCGAAGGAAGGAGTGTCATCATGGTGGTAGTTGATAGACTTACCAAGTATGCACACTTTTGTGCATTATCTCATCCATTTAAAGCGAGTACAGTTGCTACTGCATTTATGGAAACAATTCAAAATCTACATGGAAACCCGAACATTATTGTAAGTGATAGAGATCCCATTTTTACAGGAAATTTTTGGACGGAATTATTTTCTTGTTTGGGTACTCAACTAGATCATAACTCATCTTATCATCCTCAATCCGATGGTCAAACAAAGATAGTGAATAAATGTTTAGAAGGATATCTTCATTGTTTTGTATCTAATAAGCAAGCACAATGGGTCAAGTGGTTACCTCTGGCTGAATGGTGGTATAACACTTCCTTCCATACTACAGCAAAAATGACCCCATTTATGGCACTTTATGGGTATCATCCACCATCCATCACATCTTCTTTAAGGGAAAATGCAAGCAGTGGAGGATCACATCGAGCATCAACAAGAATTTATCCAACTCTTAAAGGATAACCTAAATTTAGCACAAAATCGAATAAAACAACAGGAATATCAACATCGTAGTGAGAGAAGATTTGATGTGGGAGACTGGGTATTTTTATGGCTACAACCATACAAACAAATGTCCCTCAAGCAAGCTAAGAAGGATAATAAATTATCACCAATGTACTATGGTCCTTACAAGGTTTTGCAAAATATTGGTACTATGGCATACAAATTGGAGCTTCCTGCTTCTTCGCGAGTGCATCCACTCTTCCATGTTTCATGCTTAAAAAAGGTTATAGGGGACAAACTTCCAGTTCAAACAATATTTCCAGAACTTTATGAGGAAGGAAAAACCATATTGGAACCTGAAGCAGTCATGGAAACAAGAACTCGACAACTATGAAAGCGATAAATTTCAAAGTATCTCATCAAATGGAAGAACTTACCCACGGAAGATTCTACATGGGAGGATGAGAATTTTATACAAAAGCACCTGGAGCTACTCAACCGTTGAGGACAACACCTTTTTGAAGTAGAGGAGCATGTTAGGTCCTTATATTACTAGTATAGTCCCTTATTTTTGTTAGTGTAACCCCCTTATTGTTATTGTTGTACCCCTGTAACCCCCATATTGTTATTATTGTGCCCTTAAATTATTATTGTTAGGTCGTCTAGGATTACATTGTTGCCCCACTAGGATTACATTGTGGCCCCATGGACTCCTATATATAGAAAGGAGGTTTTTTCATTTGTATCATCCAAGAATTGTTCATTCATGTAATGTATTGGAGGTTTCCCCCTTGAAGTGGATTATTTCTAAGGCGTTGATATCTCTTTTCTTCTATTTTTGGAGTTGGTTTCACAATAGATAAAGTGTGAGGATCGTTGCAAGCATGATCCATGACAGAGGAACCCGTGAGCTCATAGCAGAAGAGGTCACGGTAGAGGAGCTCGTGAGCCGGTGGTGCAGTGCGCAGAGCAACCTGCCAGAGTGGTCGAAGCTCAGGTAGATCTATTTCTTGACATATATTTTTTTTATAGATCCAATTTTCTATCGATTTTTGGAAGTAATTATTTTTTTAAGTGTCAATATGAATAATATGATGGAAGTATACTTGAACGAGAGAAATAAGCTCGACGGTTCCAATTATTCTAATTGGAAATTCAAGTTACAGACTATTCTAGAAGGGCATAGTGCATGGGGGATCGTGAATGGCTATGAAGTGAAACTTACAGTTGCAAGAGGCACAACAGTTGTGACAATATAATAGTGGGAGAAAAGGGAGAAGAAGGAAAAAAAAATGTTGAAAATGGAAGTCAAAGACTGCATCATCCCTCACATCATAGATTGCAAGTCAACGAACGAAATCTGGACAACTCTCATAGATCTGTACGAAATCAAAAATACAAATCACCTACTACTCCTAAAAAGCATGATTATCTCCACCAAAATGGAGGAGAAAGAAACAGCAGTTGCGTCCATCTCACGCATCAAGGACCTAAAAGAAAAGCTTAGCGACATAGGAGAGGTTGTAAGTTCTATTGATCTAGTAACAATTACTATGAATGGTATGACTGACGACTACCAGATTTTTATAATAGGCTTGAATTTGAGAGAGAAAGACCCTAAATTCGAAGAATTGACAGGGATTCTCATGTAAGAGGAGGAAAGGATGATGACCTTGAAACCCTAGAATTCAGATCTAGCTTTAATGGCGAAAAAGAAGCCCTTCAGGGGGGAAGCAAACAAAGGATAGAGAGGTGGAGGTACAACACAGAAAAGGCCGAATCTTTCTAAAGGTATGTCACCAAATAGGAATGATTCACCATTAAAAATTTTCTATTGTGAAAAAATTTTCCATATGGATAAACACAGTCAAACGAAAAAATTTGATGAAGGTCACCAGAGATACAAGAGACATGCAAGTCATTTTGCAGATGATGACCATAACCAGAACCTCAGAGTGTTTGTGGCTAAATTTGATGAGAAGGATGAAGCAGATACGTGGTATGTGGATTCAGGAGCATCCAACCACATGACACATAACAAACAATCGATTGAAGACTTCAAAGAAACCAACATTGCAGAAAAAATATACCTTGGCGACGATAGAGGGTACCCAATCAAAGGACATGGTAATGTTCCTGTAATTCTGTCTGATGGAAATATTAGGCACATTCATAATGTGATGTATGTACCTAGAATTAATTAGAAACTGATTTATGTTTCAATGATAATAGATCAGAAACTTAAGGTAGAATTTTATAGATCATATTGTGTTGTTAAATATTTGTTGGGTATGAATACCACTGCAACAGGGATTCCTGTGGGCAAACTTTATAAGCTAAATGTGAGAATTGTGCCACATCAAGCGTTGACATCATCAGGTATGACAGTAGAAGACTTATGGCATCAAAAATTTGGCCATATTAATTTTAATGCTTTGTTGTTACTTCGTAAAAGAGGTATGTTCACTGGTCTTCCTGATTTAAAGCATATACATGTTGACTGTGAAGCATGTGCTCTTGGGAAGATGCACAGAGATGAGTTTTCTTTTAATGTTAATAGAAAAGAGAGATATATACTAGAGTTAGTCCACACAGATTTATGTGGGCCAATGCAGTCAAGATCATTGGGAGGTGCATATTATTTCTTATTATTTGTTGATGACTGTACAATATTTATGTGGGTATATCTTCTCAACAAAAAGAGTCATACTTTTGAATATTTCAAATAGTTCAGAAGCATGATTAAGAAACAGACAGGTAAATTTGTCAATATTCTTTGCTCGGATCAGGGGAAATAGTACAAGAAGGCCGAATTCAACAAATATTTCAAATACCATGGAATACTATAGTAGTTTACAGTACCCCACACTCCTCAGCAAAACGGGGTTGCATAAAGGAGAAACAAAACCCTCGTGGAGTGTGCTTGAAGCATGTTTAAAGGTAGGAATATTTCTAACGGATTTTGGGCTGAAGCAATAATGGCATTGTAGTGTATTTTAAAAACAAGAGTCCTACAAAGAGTCTTGAATTTAAAACTCCTTTTGAAACTTTATTAGGCTTTAAATATGCATTTAAGAATTTAAGAATTTTTGGATCCAAAGCTTTTTCCCATGTACCAAAGGAGGATAGAAATAAACTAGATTCAAAGGCCATCAAATGCACTTTTTTTGGGTATTGTATAGAATTTAAAGCTTACAAGTTGTTTGATCCCTCTACTCATAAATTTTTTGTGAGTGTAGATGTGGTGTTTCATGAACAGGTTCATGATGGAAACAGTGTAGACAACAATGATGAATGGGATATTCCTTTGTTGGCGGAAGAAGGGAATGGTGAAATGGGAGAAAGCCATGACTAGTAGCAGAAAAAGGAAGAAACAGAAAGTTCAGATACAGTCATTGAACCAAGTCCATCAAGGGATAATCATAACAGGTTTGATGCCACTCCAACACCCAAAAGATCAGGTAGGCAAAAACAACTGCAAGTAAGATATAGGGATAATGATTTTATAACTATCATGTTAAATGTTGTTGAACCCTCTAAATATAAAGAAGTGAGTCAATATTATGAATATAGGAAGCCATGGAAGAGGAACATGAATCAATTCTTAAAAATAGAACTTGGGAGTTATTTAAGTGACTTGAGGGAAAACAAACCATTGGTTTCAAATGGCTATACAAGCCCAAATTTAAAGCATATGGGAGCATAGATAAATATAAAGCTAGACTGGTTGCAAAGGGGTATTCACAAAAAGAAGGTATAGACTATGAGGAAACCTTTGCCCCGGTAGCTAAACTTAATACAATCATAATGTTAATTTCTTTAGCTACTAAACATCACTAGATGATGCACCAACTAGATGTTAAATTTGGTTTCTTAAATGGGGAGTTGAAAGAGGAATTTTACTTAGAGAAACCCGGGGGATTTGTTAAACATGGTAAAGAAAATTTATTTTGTAGAATAGATAAAGCTTTATATGGACTAAAACAGGATCCCAGATCATGGTACGATCAAATTTATTCATTCTTCTTGCAACACAGCTATAATAGAATAAAAAATGACCCCAATCTCTATACTGTGTTCGTTTTTTTTTATTTCAAGCAAAAATGACCCCAATCACTAAATTTGAGTATATTTGGTTGAATTCGTTTTTTATTTTAATTCATTATTATTATTATTTGTAATTTTTTTGATAAAATTTTATCAATAAATTTGTATGTTGATCACTATTGGTCAATCAATATAACTTTAAATGTTTAACTTTAAAAATACATATTTTTTTCTCAATAATATAAAAAACTATTTTGTAAAAATTTAAATGGATCTATTTTATTTCAAACTTTGCACAATATATTGTGATATGAATAACTCTATCGTACATTTTTTGTCATAATTTGCCATAATTTATAGATATGGCTGCCATATTCATACATTATTTGTTGCCATGAATTATGGATATTATTGTGGTGATTTTTTATTTTTAGGCTTTGTAGAAAAACTATTTTTAAAATAAAATCTTCCAAAATCGTTAAGTAATTACTTTCCACCATAATTTAAGCAAGTATTTTCATAAATATACATCCCATCATTATTTATGTTTTCGTCAGTATTTTATGTAGAGTAAAATTGTAAATGTGTAGACTTACTAGTTGTTACCACCCACAAAAAGTTATGAAATTCCTTGTCACTAAGAAAATAATTAACTGATCCACTTCACATCTCAATTTATTAGTTCTTGCCAAAACAAGATTATAGGATTCAATTTTTCTATTGACCAATATTAATTTATCATCAACAAATGTACATTATGATTTTTTATACAATGTTTCTTACAGTATAATTTCAAACTTAAATGGTAGGAATTGAACTTCCCCGCAAAAACTTGTCATTATTAAAATTTATTGCATATCATTATTTTATATTTCTAACATCTTAGACTAGTAACTTACATAAATACACTTTTAAGGCCATAAATAATTTCAATAACATTGAAATTTCTAATTTTTAGAGGTGGTTCCTTTAGAGAGTAAAGTTGAATAAAATAAGTGGAAATGTTATTGGTCATTGTCACAAAATAGATAACTTAACAATTAAATTTATATGCATTTCAATTTTTTTCTCAATCTTAATATAAATAATTTGTCACAAAATCAAATATAGTCTTGTATGGTTTAAATATATATTTTTTCAATGATAACAAAAGTGTGGCCATTTTTTTTCAAAGAAAGAAATCATAATTTCCATTAAGGAAAACAAAAATTACATTAAATATATGCACTAATGTACATTCAAAAGTTGGCTAAACAACTATTTGAGAGAAATTAGAAAATAGGTCTACAAAAGGTCCTTATCATGTACAAAAAAATGGTTATCAACGAAAGATACATGTAAAATAAAAAGCAACATTACATACATATCCTCCAAGTCACTTGGGAATTTTTTCAGAGAGATCAAAAATACGAATATTTGTAGTCAATCCTGTATAAATTCCCATTTGCAAGGCCTTAGCCAAATTCCTGTGATAATATTATGAAACATTATAATCTATCTGCCCAAATATTTTCCAAGTGCCCAAAAATTCAATGTGTCCGCTTTAGATAATGAGTCTCCAATGGAGTTTCTTTCCCTGTAAATATGATAACATGATATCTGATCAAAAGCATGTTTTTAATGTAATATCTTCTTAAGGATTAGGTGCAGTGTGTGAATGTGACATCTTGAACTCTCATTAAACCAATTTATAACAATCATAAAGTCATCAAAAATACCCAACTGAAGAGATCCCTTCTCAGTAGCAAATTAAAGAAGAATATTGTGGGAAACCAACTTAGAATAATTATTTGTGCATCTACCCAACCCATTCTAAAGCTTGGAAATTTGATTTTCTTGAATGTATAAAACAATGATTCCCCCCCTACATTCATCTCGAGCTAGATAAGCCCCATTAAAGAATTCCCAAGGAAAATAATGGTCTACTATTTCAGTGGTTATATTACGAGGATTGAGTGTAGGCTTAGCATTAGAAAGAAGAGATAAATTCAATGGCCTGTGTGGAAACTCTGTTAAGAGTAGTAGAATTGTCTTAGAATATTTCGTTGTTCCTTGAGATCCAAATTCCCCAACTAATAAGTGAAGGTAAACTCTTTTCCTTTTTTGTATTTTCTCATTTCCACTAGTGCTTCCAGGTAGCATTATAATATGCACCCTGCCAATTTGATACAATTCTCGGGTTGTTTCTTATTGACTTACACACTCCCAAATTCAATGGCCAAGAAAGAAAAAGGTGATCCAGAGTCTACTCACGATTTTTATATAGAGCATACTAGTTGGTCCCTACCATGCATATTTTTTTTAAATTGTTGCATGTGCGGACTTTATTTTCTAAGATGCACCACTAAAATAAGCATGATTTAGCTGCACAATAATTTTTTAATATTTTTCTCCACCACCAGGATAACTCCCCCAGTCTCCTGTCATCAATAATAAACATTTATCTTGATTTTGGTGAATATTCCCAAAACGATGAATGCACCCAACATAAAAAATCTTCCCTATCTCTAAGAGGAACATGGGAGACATTGAGAGAAAAAATGTAATTTTACCATTTTTCAAAGTGGCCAATTGTTAGGTTAAGTTGGTTATAATTTTCCCATCCCTAAGCCTAGATATATGTACATGCATTATTGGCCACTTGGTTTAAAGTAATCCTTACATATGTATTTAGAAAATTTATGAACTCATGAGGAAAATGAAATTTTTCTCGACATCCCACCCAAGGATCAATATTGATCCTCACCTTTTCACCATTCCAAACATTCAAAGCCAAGGCCTATTCAACAATTGAAAATGAGGATAAAAAATATTTCCATATTACCGAAACTTTTTTCCTCTTCTTGTTCAAAGAGCGAATCTATTCTTCATGTGAGCAAGGGTGGATATACTTTTTGTATACAATAGTTGTCTATAGACAATCAGTGGATATCAGTATCCATATATCTTTCACGGTGAGTAACTTTGCAAATTGGTGAAGATTTTTAAGGCCACGCCCACCACATATATTTGGAAAGGAAATCTTGTATAATTTAACCCAAGTGAATACCCGACTGCCTTTTGAACCCAGCGATAAAAACCAACAGTATATCTTGCAGATAGTGTTCAAAAATCCTTTTGGGATCGAGGATAAGGACATCCATAATACTATAATATCTTCCAAGATATATTTTATGAGAAACAACCTGCTAGCTATAAAAAACCATATGAAACTCCATACCTTTAATCTCTTATAAATCTTTCGAGTTAGCTAATACCATTCAGCCTTTCTATAGTCAATGGGTTTCAAGTGGAACCCTAAATACTTTAAACCTTCATCAAAATTGTTACAATGAAAATGGAAAACATTATGAGCATTTTTCGACTCATCCCTGGATAGGCCGAGATGGGAGAGAATAGATGTATGAAAATTTACCCACATGCCTGTAGCTTTCTCAAAAAATGATAGGGCCACTTTGATGGTTGCTATATTACATGTTCATTCGTCACAAAATAATAAAATGTCATCCATGAAAAATAGGTGAGTGATGGTAAGCCACACATCCTTTTTTCTCCCCTTAATAGCCTACTAAATCCCTCAACCACCAGCAGAAATAATAAAGGGGATCGAGGGTATTCCTATCACAATCATTTCTTAGAATGGAAAAATAAATAAATTCAACCCATTAATAAGTATTGCAAATGATACTATTGTTATGCAACTCATAACCTTGTTTATAAGAGGTACTTCAAAGTCGATATGGGTCATTAGCAATATGATAAATATCCAACTAACTATATCATATCATTTGGAAAGGTCAATTTTAATTATCAGTCCTTTGATTTCACTTTGATTTTAAACTATAAATACCTTCTTTAGAAACCCCTATTACCTCATGTATCAGTCGAGCCTTTCAGAAAGGTGAAGTGTTCCTTGGATACATTTTTGGACACAATCACCTTTATCTTACTATCTATGATTTTTGTTATGACTTTGTAAATGTATTTGCATAGTGATATAGGCATGAAGTCATCAAACGAGTGTGGAGTATGTGATTTGGGAATGAGGGAAATAAAGGTAGATTTAAAAGAATCAAGCATCTTACCATGTTATTGATAGTATTCAACCGTGCTTGAGAGATCACCCTCCAAAATATCATAAATCCCTATAATGAATTCCACAAATAAAACATTATGACCAAGAATTTTATCGTTCTAAAAATTGTGGAGGACCTTTGTAATATGACATCATTCACCGGTTCCATTAAAAATTGGTTGTCTTCAACTCTAGAGCACCTAGGGAGAGATAGAGCCAATAATATTGCATCAACAATGGTCACCTAAGGAGGGGCCTTGTACAAGTCACTGAAGAAGTTTTTTCCCTACTTTGTGAGATCTTCAAATGTTGAAGCTATTCCACCTTCAAAATCATCCAAAACCCATATAATGTTGTTTTCTCGACGTCCCTTAGCTAACTATTGAAAAAACTATGTTTTTTCCTCCCCACTCTTTAGCCATATGACTCTACTATTTTTCCTCCAAATCTCCTCCTTTTCTTCAAGAATTATCCTTTTGGTAGCCTCTAGTTGAATGATCCTCCATTTTGATTCCTACAACAAATAATCCCCCCTCATCAGGAGATTCTATATGCTCCAATTATTCCTCCATAACTTTTGGACCTTCCTCCTCCATCCATATTTTGAGGGTAGACAACTCCATCATAGCCTTTTTCAGCCTTTGAATATTTTTAGCAAAGTGAACCTCATTAGGCACATCCTTATCAGGGTTATAAGGAATCTAGTTTATAGTGATGTGATTATGAAAAGATTCATCTTTTAACTATGATTCATTGAATTTGAATGGGATTCCTAGTTTATTTAAACCTCCTTTCACTTCAAGAAAAATTTTATGATGACCATATTCACCCCCCACCCTAATCCACTAAAAAAATAGTGGAGTGTTTCCGATAAATATTCTTCCAAAAGATTATGGTATATCCTCCTAACAACCACCACATCGTCAGTACTTCTATATCTCTAGGTAGACTTATACTTAAAAAAATCCATATCACAAAGTTTGTGTTACTCGGAAAGGTGGCTAAAATAGTCACATAGGGAGTCCACATGGGCAGGAGGACCCCATATTTTAGAAGCTCTAAGAGAAAATTTCAAATACCTTCTACCACTAAATTATATACTTAAATAAAATATCAAGACATCAAAAAATCCTAGAAAGTGATCCTTTTTTTGAAGGGCCTATAAATATTTCCCAACTGTAGTTCCTTCCCTAATTCAGAAGATAAAATATCATCTCCAAAAACCATATTGTATCCCCAAGTGCCTATAATATTGGTTGGTGTTTTGTTAAAACCAACATCGAGACCCCCATATCTCCATTTTGCATTGTATGCCACAAAAAACCAACCCCGAATTAGAGATTCCAAAGCCTTAACTATCAATTCCCCATTCCCCATTGTTTCTTACAAGAAAATAATATCAATGTGTTCAGAAAGAACCAAACTCTTCTAGCTAGTTTTTTGGAAGGGCTATCCAAGTCCTAATAGTTGAAAGAGAGAAAAATAATTTAGGAATAAGGCCAGGGGCACATGCTACTTTAAGCACCCCAACAATATACCTTTTTCTACCAACCACAATGTCCTAGCTCTCCTTAATTTTTTCCTTCTAGATATTGGATTTTCTTCCCTGCATATGCCCTGTAAGCTTGAATGGGGAAAAAGAGTCAAGGCCCCCCATATCTGAGATGGAATACCTCTAATTACTATAGTAACAAAGGTTATATCATGAGTTATATTCAAAATTTGTCTCCATATCCCTATATGGGGAAGAAATCGAAGATGGGAAACAAGTAGGGCGGGGGGGATAAGACATCATATAGGATCCAATTTGAGAAGAGAATGGGAAACAAAATTTAAATATGGAAACTATGAGAGGATACCTAGTCCCATAGCGAGTGAAAAAAAGAGCTAATGATATTTCCAATAGGGAGATGAGGAGAGAAATTAACCAGAGAGGATATTCTTAAGTAGGATGGACCACCCTCTTTTGTGTCAATCTACCTGAAATTAGATGTCATGTCTACCATAATATTTACGGCCCTGTCCATCATCATAAGCTCTATAATATATTTCTATTGATCCTAGGGAGTCATCTTTGTCGGCAAACATCACAAAAATTCCCCCTCCCCCCTCCTATTTCCTCCCAAATGTGAATTTTCATACCTTTCTTTCTCAATAATGGGAGAGTGATATCCTTCCAAATTTGACCATGTTTATGACATATATGACACCAAAATGGAATTACTTCATATTACAAAACCCGTCGATGAGTAAACCCTGGATAGTTTATATTCAGTTTTGTATAAGCCCTTTCACACAAGTCAAAATTTACTAGGATCATTGCCATAGCCATCTTTCCACTAGTTTCCTAAGACATGTGAGCCTCCAAAAAGGTCCCTAATTTATTCCCAATATTCTTGAAAAAATCCATGGACCATAGCTATGGTGGCAAACCAGGGAGTCTTACTACCGGTGATGGGTAATTTTCCGAAGCCGTTTCAAGTGACTTGTCGTAATGTCACAATGGAGACATTAACATGTTTCAATTGATCTATTAGTAAGGAATGTATTAAGATCGAAGATAATAGGGAGAAGTATCTGCTTTGTAATGTGCTCCTTGTCCTTCAAGCATATAGACCATTTTCTTGTGGTCCTCGATCTCTTTCACCACATAGGGGCATAGCCCAATTGCTCACAAATGGCATCAAATAAATGGTTCCACTATTTCATCATCACCAAAGAAGAATAATCACTCCATGTTTTTCCTAGGACCTATCAAGTTTCTTCCACCGAATAGAATTTGAATATAAACTAGCCTCGAGTATGAGTACTTACCTTAAGGATTTCATTCAACTCTTTCTGCCATTCATTTTCTGTCCACTCACATCATAGCTCAATCGAGAATAGTCTTCCTTTGGCCCACCCACCACCACATTTTATGATATCTCCATAACTTCACCTAACTGTACATCTTCCCCAAGCACCAAAATTTTGGTCATAATTTTTAACTTTGGCACAATTTCCTTTTTTCCATTTTTTCCCCAAGGATGTTTCCCTTTTTGGCTCACCTAATCTTTTAGGGTTTCCACTTTCTATTATAGCCCCACATCTCTCCCCAAATATTTTTTATTATTCCCTGCTAGGGTAATTAGAACCCCTTCAAACTAGTTGAGTGGTGCAGTGGTAGCGATGAGTTTAAAAAAATGCTCTCACTGGATCTTCATCAAAATAATCACCCCTTGATTCTATTGGAACAAAAATAATTGAACAGGCGTAAAATGTTTATCTATCTCTGCATTTCCATATAAATTTTTAACCCCATTTGAAATAGCGTTTGAATGCTTTTTATTACAATTTCATATGTATCATCGCAACCACATATCTAACCAATTGAACGACTCATATTAGTTCACAAATCAGCTATCGGTATTTCACTTCCCAACCTTTCAATTTCCACCAATTTGATTCGATACTTTTCGGAGATCGCCAGTCGGAATGTTTAGAAGTTACATTCCATAAGTGTTGCGATATCTGCCCTGGACCCGATTTCAATTAAAATGATTTTTTTTTACTTTTCACACCCACCTGAGGTGATACTTATCGCGATAGGAGGTCGTTGTATTGAAATAATTAACCAACGCTTACCTGTAGCCTCGCGAGATCTTTGGATCCGATATAACACCAAAACAATTTATAATGTTTCGCATCCGAAATCTATTATTATGTGGCACGATGTGGATCGCCTCTCCACGCTCCGATGCGACAAACTAAGCGGACCCGACGCATTGCAAACTCATTATATATTAATCCATCACTCAAGGATTTTGCGAAATCTTTCAAACATTTTCTTTACATTAAACATCTTTAGTTCACAATGGTTAATAGCGCCAGATTGGCTTTAAACACATGTTTCTCACAATTGAATATAAAACACACACAGATCGCACACCAATAAATAAATTATACAGACATCATACTAGAATTTCCACTATTTGTCATTCGATTTGCACAGAATATAATTGCGTTCATAATACTCAGAAAAAAAAACAAAACAGAACCTTGTTTTTTTTTTCCAATTTATCCCAGAATCAAAACTCTAATGCACACTGTCACAACATCACAAGTCTGAGCTTTCGCTCAACACAAAACCTCACACTAACTCTCTCCTTTCGCCTCCCTTTTAGAAACAAAGGAGATTGCATATATGCTAAGTTAACCATCTCCTCCACATTTGGAGGAATAAATTGTACATTTAGAATTCACACCCTATCCTAATCTAAAAAAACTAGACTACTTGGCTTGATCTCCACGCAGGGAGGATTACTTGCCATTTATTCCCAATTTCTGTTCAGAATTAGGCCACTCTTAACTACTTACATTTAATTGAAATTAATACAAATTTAACAACCAAGTCTTCCTCCAAACTTGTATTATCCACAACATGTGACCATTCCATCACATTACTGGCTAGGTCTAGATGCTCCTGCATCAGACTCCCAAAGTTTAAATTAATCATGATCTCCTGATCATGCACTTCTGGTCTGTGTCCTCCTAGATCCCATACTTGGTTTGGTAGTCTGTCCTTGGTTACTGCTGTTGTTGTTTGTCCCTCAAGTCTCCATCCTTTATGCTGTAATGCCCCATTTTCTATGCTCTTACTATCTGCTGATGTCCTTTTCACATATTTCGCTGCTGTTTTGCTCACTCTAATTCGCATTTTTCCATTCCCTTCACCTGTACCATTTCTTCCAGCCAATCTTCCTTTCTTCTTTTGTCCTGTATTTGTTTTACTAGAATGTTGTAGTATGAGTTTCCACAACTCATCCAATTCTTTGTCCATTTCACTTCTCATGTGTTGAATACTATTCTCTTGCAACTGATTGTGTTCTTGAATTAGAACATCATAATCTCTGTGCCAATAACCTTCCATATACATTTCTGAAATGTACAAATGCCTTCTCCATTGATTCTTTGCAATAATCCCAGGTCCTTCTTCTGGTTTCTCATTCATGACTTCATCATTCCTTACTTCAAATTCCAGCATACCTGTATCTCCACAAATTTCTTGAAAACTCAACATTTTTCCTGCTTGTTTAGCTACTTGGAATATTTCTTCCTCCAGTAACTTCATTTTTGCACTCTTAAGGATTATGGCATTATACTTGTCTACCCCTAAAATGTCACTTCCAACCTTTTCTTCGTCAATAAATTTTTGTGGTATAATAGTAATTATGTTACTATTATTTCTTGTACTCATCTCTAGTTCAGCAGTTTCATACCATAAATTCACCATCATTTCCTCATTCTGAGGCTTTCTGATCTCACCCTCCATTAATCCGATATGTTCTTCCGAATTAACTTCTTGGTTCAGATTGACTTCACATTGCCTTTTTCCTGCATGTAAATCTTCATCAAAATTAATCAACTCAATAGACACAAATGCTTTACCTAGCTTCCTCATCAAAATATTCGACTTATACCACAAATCTACCATCTCATCTGGAAGTTCTCTCAAAATTTCTGCACAATCTTCACTAACTGCATTGTCTGCAATATCTGTCTTTAATCCTTCTTTACTCTGGCTTTCTTCAAGGTCAATGATCCTCAATGACTGTTTAATATCTACAAAGTCTTATATACCAATCTTCAATAGCTGTCCTCTTTTAGCTTCAGTTTTAAATAGTTTTCCAATATCTACATAGTTTACTATAGTTATGTTTAACAACTGCTTTTCCCTCTGCATCACATAATTATGTGAGTTTCCTTTACTTATGACAACACTAAACAGTTGCCTTACCTCAGTGTATCCTTTGATTTCAATAGTTCTTTTTCCATCCTCCTTTTGACTTATTCTTTGAATGTCATCTGATTGGACATCTTCCTGCACTTGGTTGTAACTTCCCTCCTTATTCTGCATATGACTATGGGTAGTCATCTCTTCATCTGTTAATACAACAGTCTTCAATAATTGTTTGTCTTTCCTCAAGTCGATATGACCTGCAAACACACAACAACCTTCAGTTTTCAAAATACAATACCTTCCATTTTCTTTTGATGCTTCAAGCACCAATCCTCCATCATAGATCTTTGGATTTCAGCGGATCCTTCTTGCGGTGACTCCATTTCTCTAAGTCTTTCCTTCTTTAACAAATCAATATGAATTTGTTCAAATTCCCTGAACTCGTTCATCAGCTTGCCATTCCACCTTTGTTGCAATAGCTTCCACTTCACCCTTTTCTTCAGTCTCCATCTGTATCTTCGGTCTTCACTTGTCTTTCTTTGTACTGCCAGACCAATTTCTGGTTCTTCATTCTGCTGCCAGTTTCTATACTTCTGCAATTTAATGCCTTCCTCAAATTCACTCTCATGTAGCTGATCATTCCTTCCAAATTGCTGGTTACTTCCATATTCATCTTGCTGAGTTAATATTTTTGTCTCCTTCATGCCTCTGAGGACATAACTTCCTTGTTGCTCCTGATCTTTCATCTCACCTTCAAATAATCGCTGCTCAATTTCTCTAATTTCAGCATCATATTTATTAGTGTTGTCTTCCACACCTTTTCCTTCATCAGGTTCTGTAAGCTTCGTTTCTCCTTTAGGTTCCTTGAGTAATCTCTCCAAGAATTCTATTTCCTTGTGAAATCTCTCCAGTAGTTCATCACAATTTCCATTCTCAGCTTCATTCTTTTCCTGGAAATCCTCCTGAGTTGACCTGTTTTCTAAATTATCATATTGCAAGCATCTTTCATCAATTCCATTAAACAAATTCATTGGTTTACCTTCTTGTAGTCCCACTATGGAATTGCCATTTGAATTCTGGTCTATATCAACCTCATTTGACTGTTTCACACCAAACAGGATTTCATCTATGAACTCCTTCTGTTGTAATAGATCAACGCCTTCTTCCTCTAAAAGGGATTCTCCATCATACTTCACCTCAAGAGCTTCATTCCTGTTTGTGACAATTTCATCAGACTGTCCATCATCCTCTGCATATCCTGCAAACATACACAAACTATAAGAATTAAAATCACAAGGCTTCATTGCCTCATATGCTTCCCTTGTCAACATATCTTTGAATTGTTCTGAACTATGCTAATAGTCCATGAGATCTTCAGCTGACCTCTCATTATCCTCTTCCCCCAACATTTCACCTTGTTCTGGTCTACAAATGGAAACTTCCATTTCTACTTCTGCTTCTCTGAGTTCCTCTGATTCCTCTTGAGCACTCAATATCTGCTCAATCTTTCTCAATTCTTCTACTATCTCTAACTTCACTTTTTGATTTCTCTTTTCTTGTAGCCTTTGCCACTTTGCTCTTTTCCTCATGGTCCAACCATTCTTCTGGTCTTCAACACTTTTCTGCAGCATCTTCATCAATATTCCAATCTGAAAATATATCTAAGCTTCCTCTCTGTCAAACTCTTCTTGACTCGCCCTCATGCCATTTTCTTTGGCATCTTTCCTTCTATTGTGGCTTATTTTTGAACTTCTGCTATGACTATCTGTAGTCATTTTCTTCTCCTCTCTTTCCATGAGCTCCTCACTCCTCTGCAACAAGCCTCTGCAACAACAAGTCCTCCTTACTGCGATCTTACCTCACTAAGCTCTCCTCACTCAGTCTTTTGGTAAGCACGATCCTCTATCTGGAACCTTCTCTTGAGCAACACCTTTTCTCCCTCTAGGCTTCTGCAATCTCTCACTCTCTCTTTTGAAAACACTTCAATTTTCCTCTCTGTCCAATCTCTTGTTGGATTCTTCAGGTTCACTGCCACTTCTAAGGGCTTTCCCTACTCTGCTTTTAAGAACACATCTGGTTCTTCTCTCACAGCTTCTCTTGGTCTATATTGCTGCAGTCTTCACTCTTTCTTATGCTATCACCTGTGTTTTGAATGGATTTCCTTTGTTTCTTTCATATGCAAGTTCTACTACAATCTCTAAGAACTTCCCCAAAATTTATTCTACAGTTCACTGCTGTAATCTGGTGCCAAAATTCATTCATTAAACATGCTACTGTTTCCATACCTCTGTAGTCTTAAATCTTCATAAGCAAACATCTCTTCACAGGAAATTTCTTCCTTTTTCTGGCTCTGATACCAAAAATTGGTGCAGCGGTAGCGATGAGTTTAAACAAATGCTCTCACTGGATCTTCATCAAAATAATCACCCCTTGATTCTATTGGAACAAAAATAATTGAACAGACGTAAAATGTTTATCTATCTCTGCATTTCCATATAACTTTTTAACCCCATTTGAAATAGCATTTGAATGCTTTTTATTACAATTTCATATGTATCATCGCAGCCACATATCTAACCGATTGAACGACTCAGATTAGTTCGCAAATCGGCTATCGGTATTTCACTTCCCAACCTTGCAATTTCCACCAATTTGATTCGATACTTTTCGGAGATCGCCAGTCAGAATGTTTAGAAGTTACATCCCATAAGTGTTGCGATATCTGCCCTGGACCCGATTTCAATTAAAACGATTTTTTTTTACTTTTCACACCCACCTAAGGTGATACTTATCGCGAACGGAGGTCGTTGTATTGAAATAATTAACCAACGCTTACCTGTAGCCTCGCGATATCTTCGGATCCGATATAACACCAACACAATTTATAATGTTTCGCATCCGAAATCTGTTATTATGTGGCACGATGTGGATCGCCTCTCCACGCTCTGATGCGACAAACTAAGCGGACCCAACGCATTGCAAACTCATTATATATTAATCCATCGCTCAAGGATTCTGCGAAATCTTTCAAACGTTTTCTTTACATTAAACATCTTTAGTTCACAATGGTTAATAGCGCCAGATTGGCTTTAAACACATGTTTCTCACAATTGAATTTAAAACACACACAGATCGCACACCAATAAATCAATTATACAGACATCATACTCGAATTTCCACTATTTTTCATTCGATTTGCACAGAATATAATTGCGTTCATAATACTCAGAAAACAAAACAAAACAGAACCTTGTTTTTTTTTTCCAATTTATCCCAGAATCAAAACTCTAATGCACACTGTCACAACATCACAAGTCTGAGCTTTCGCTCAACACAAAACCTCACACTAACTCTCTCCTCTCGCCTCCCTTTTAGAAACAAAGGATATTGCATATATGCTAAGTTAACCATCTCCTCCACATTTGGAGGAATAAATTATACATTTAGAATTCACACCCTATCCTAATCTAAAAAAACTAGACTACTTGGCTTGATCTCCACGCAGGGAGGATCACTTGCCATTTATTCCCAATTTCTGTTCAAAATTAGGCCACTCTTAACTACTTACATTTAATTGAAATTAATACAAATTTAACAACCAAGTCTTCCTCCAAAGTTGTATTAGCCACAACATGTGAACATTCCATCACATTGCTGGCTAGGTCTAGATGCTCCAGCATCATTGAGACTGCTAAACCTGCCAACATTCAAAGGGGTCTCCTCGATATGTGGTCCCAATTATACCTCACATCGTTTTGGATAGTAGCCACATCCGTAATACAACCCCAGGTACTGTTTCTTAAAGGTTTTCTTTTGCTCTAATTGTCAACAAGAGATAGGATCACATATGTGCCTTCAAAAATTAATCAATGTGCCCGATGAGTGTTCAGTTGTAGGTGTGTCGAGGTTATTCTACTGCGGAGGGAAAATAAAGTGAGCCTCTAAGAGAAAGGTAATAGTACCATCCTTGTACAGACACACACAAACAAGAAAGGTTTTTCTAACGTCTAGCAGAATATTCCAAAAATATGTGACAGCCATTGGAACCATTACAACACTTTTTCAATATGATAAGCACTAAAATAACCAAAATATTTAAACTACTTTAGTACAGGTGAAAACAACCATGAATCAAAAACATTCAAAGAACATTCTTACAGATATTCATAATACATGCATGAAGAACGTGTTGGTCATCAAGCTTTATATATTAAGTAAAAGTCCCAAGGCACACATATACAATGAACACCGCTAACTCCAATAGTGGAGTGTTGGAGCCACTACTTTATCCCCAAAAGAATTAGCTTGTCTCTTTGATGCCTTGTAGGAGAAGCCAAGGTGACAATTCCTTTTCTTGTACAATGAGGGTGTATATATAACCAATGGTGTGATCCTTCGCCTCCCTTGTGACTCATTGACTACCCTCATAACTTATTGAATTTATATGACTCTTCATATTCTGTACATGTCCTTTAGACTTCCACTTTACAATACATTTTTGAATAAGAATTTACATAATCCAAAAAAATGATGTGGAGTATGATGACTCGTCAAATGATATGAAATGAAACTGAAAACATGGGCTGCATGATGACATTGAAATTCCAAGCCATTCTTTGTTTTTGTTTTTTGGTGTCCTCTTGAGAATGAGCTCTTTTTCGCCTCCATATGACTTAGAGATGAGGAGTCTTCATTTTTATCAATTCTTGAGTTGTGGTCGCAAACTTATGCCCCTTTTCTTTCTCCTAATCGATCAACCTGCATATTAAACTACATAGGTGTCTTATAGCATGTCCTCCTTCTCCATCTCCTTCTTCACAATATTTCCATAGAATGATTGAGTACATGCATCTAGAATTCACACATGACAAGACGACATCAGTCCGAGAAATCCAATCTTCTTGAGGTTTTTGAAAATAATTGTTATAGTAGATCTGAGGCCCATAGGGATCTACTTACAATGGAAAATCTACTTATATGGATCTTGTTTCCAAGGTTCGTCTCCCATTTATCCAAGGAACCACGAACAAGATTTCCCATGTCCTCAGAAGGAATATTGTCTCCTCTTCATTCAAACCCCTTTGTACTATTAAAAATTCTCTTAGATTTGTCAAGGACCCTATCAACCCCACAAACATGAAGGGTGTTTACATGATTCATTGTTCATGTGGCATGCCCTATATTGGTGAAACTGACAAATGTATTAGATAGAGAGTCTAGGAGAATGTTGCAAATATTAGGCACAACTGATCTCGCGCATCCGCTCTTGCAGAACATGTGGAGAAATATTGTCACCATGTATGCATTGAAGAATCCAAAGTCATTGCTAAGGTTGATCACTTCCATCATAGGAAGCTTAGGGAAGCCATTAAGATTGAGCGTCATGCTAAAAATCTCAATAGGGATGATGGTTAGAAGTTGAGTAAGAGTTGGACTCGAACTCCCTCTAGATGATTTTTTGAGCCCCTCCCCCCCCTTGCTTAATTTTTTATTGTTCTTGTTTTTCATTTTTCCTCCTTTTCCTTCTTCTGTCTAGTCTTTTATATTTTATTCCCCCTAATATTTTCTTATATTATTATTATTTTTTTAATCCCTATGTATCATATTTAAATAATTAAATCTCTAACATAACTATTTTATATTATAGATTACAAAAAACATTTTATATATTATATTTTATTATAATCTCTATTAATTAATCAATTAAAAAATTTTAATTAAAAATATTTAATATTCTTCCTATAAACTAATTAACTAATCCATAAACGACTAGATTTTTAAACCACTAGTTTTCTTCAGCTAATACTGGGCAATGATGAATCCACATTGTTTATTCAATAAGATTGATTGGCTTCTTCACCTTGTCATAAGGATGGACCACATTAGTTTGCTTGAAATGTCAAACGAATCCTAATAATGTGATTAATTCGAAAGACATTTATCTATTTTATGGATCACAAAAGTCTCAGATCTTACATTAATATTAATAAAGCTAACTAGTAATAATAATAATAATAATAATAATAATAATAATAATATTTATGTTAATTATGTTAACCATATTCAACTAGAGTCAATCATTGTTGTTTGAACTCAAATATTGTAAACCATAGTCAACTCTATGTTTAGCATATTCAACAATAGTCGACATTGTTCATTCATAGTCATCTTTAGTCAACGTAATCGGTCATATTCAATTATAATCAATCATGACTCACCAATGTCAACCCAAGTCAACCTTAGTCAACCAAGGTTCACTTTATTTGCTCATAGTTAAGGTTTAAAAATGTCTAATAATAATAATATTAACATTACCAAAGTTAAGTATTAATAATATTTATAATAACAATAGTATTAATAATAATCATCTACTATTAAAATTTTTTATCAATTGTTTCTTAATTGTTAATTGTTTCTTTTCATGTATGTCAACAATTAACTAGCACAATTACATTAGTAAATATGATTAATATATACCACAATTACATTAGTAAATATAATTAATATATACCTATCAATATCATTTTCTACTTATATTTATTTATATATATATAAACCACACTAATTACATAATTATGATTTTATAAACCCACGATATTCCATATTTATAGGGTCACCACGCTACTTTAAGATCACAATAAGTGGCCTGCGCAATTACTTGTAGATATAGTTTTTAAACGAATGAAACCATTTTTGATTCTTTTTCAACCTCTTATAATTGGCGAGGCCAAAGAATTATGTCCATGTGCACATTGATGTTCGTACAGCGCAAATAATTGAATTAAGCAATATCCTAGCAACCACGCATAATCTGCTCAACCAAAAATATTTCAAAGATTTTACATAATTTCAATTTCTTATGATTTTCATCGCCGAATGATTATGTGAATGTGCTAATTAATATTCCTCGCTTGTACATTCACGTGTTGAGTCATATCCAACCAACAACGCGTAATGTACTCAACAACGATATTCGTAACGTATTACACTAAGCCGTAGTGTAAAAAAAGTAATAGAATGGTTTAGAATTTCTTAGAGATTTTGAAAAAATTTGGCAAAGATTTTATGAGAATCTTGTTTACAGTTGTTAAACTTCAATATTTTAGGTGTTTTAAAAGTTTTTGATAGTGCTGAATCCATTTTCACTTTCAAAAATAAATTCCAAACATTGCAACTACCTTATTTTTTGAATTTTACTAAACCAAATTCTAACAAAAACCTGCCGTCCAGACTATTCTATACCCTAGGTAGACAACTTCTTACACTAGCATTAGTATAAAGATAAAATAAATGTTTAATTTCGTGGTTGCTCAACAACTTCTCATGAACATCAAAGGTAGGTAGTATATGGTGATTGGAGGTGTTTTCTGCGCAGTTGACGGATGTGGCTCCCACGTGCAAACTCCTTTTCTCTTCAATAAACTCTTTCTTTTTCCGACTACACACGACCATTCCTCCTCCCTCTTATCAGCCAAAAAAACTCTACAGAATAACACTTCAAAACTACTCCATCAATTATTATTAAAAACTATTCCATTAATTATTATTATTATATTCCTACGACTCCATCATATATTTGACCATAATTTTAATTGTAGCTTTCGGAAGGCCTGGGATTTATTTTCAGGCTTTTCATCTAAACAATAGGGCACGTATCTATTCCGGAATCTCTTTGTCGCACAAGAGTAGCCATCTCTATGTAATTTAATCAAATGCGGTTTTTCCAAAATTTTATTGTGAGCTACTGGTTAGCTCTTAACGTTGGAAAATAGAAAGCGACTGGCTTGGTCGGACGGTGCCGATATCTGCATTAATCCGTCAATTATTAACGGAGCATGAGATGGAGCCCAGTTCCGATTGCCAGCATGGTTTCTCGGTGTCTCATCTCCTCTTTTTCCGTCCCACGAATTTTGAATCCTGGCCGCTTTTTGAAAGAACGCCCGACGGCCTATTGAAATGGTCACTATCGGCGTTCACAACCCGTGAAGGACGAGTTGAACAATTCATCACGAAAGTGACATTTACAGTGAAAGTTATTCTGAACCAAAGCTCTAAAAAAAATTTGCAATGGGTTAACAACTAATTACATATTCATCGAGCTATTGGGTGGCAGCTTGTTGGTGATTAAGTCTACAGGGTGGTGTCTTCTTAGTGATTAGTGTTTTGTTAAGGATTACATATTCATCGAGGCGTGCAGTTTGTCGTCCTTTTACCTATATTATTTTTTTGATAAGTTTTAACTTTTTTTTAATTTAATTGATTTTATGATTTAGCATTAATTAATTATGTTTATCTCTTTTATTTTTGATAAGTTTTAAATTTTTTAAATTTAATTGATTTTATGATTTAATATTAATTATGTTCATAACATTTTGTTTTAAAATATTTTTATCTCAAATTATTTTGTTTTAAAATATTTTTATCTCAAATTATTTTAAAAACAATTTAATTAATATTAAAATAAAAAATAATTTTTTAAAACAAAAAATTTCTCCTAATAGTGATATACCTCTTTTTCTCGACATCAACTTTTAATCACCATATTTTATACCATGTAGTGATATACCTCTTTTTCTCGACATCAACTTTTAATCACCATATTTTATACCATGTATCGCTACTTCTTTTCTCGCATCAACATTGTAAAAGATATCAAAATCAATTTCAATATTAATATTAACTTAAAAAAATATTACTCATATATTTCATTTTAGGAAACCCACTATTTTCTATTTTTCGTTGTTAAGAAGAAAAAACACATATCCGCGCTCTAACGTGATCTAGCTATTATATGGAGAAGGCTATAGTTGGCCTTTGCAATTACTTGTAGAGGTAGTTTGTAATAAATGAAACCAAACTTAACGGCGGCATACCGTTGGTTTTGGGACAATTTTTCAATCTCATGATTTCTATCCCAGCAGCCACGCGTAATGTCTTCAACCAACGAAGTATGAGAAATTTTTAAAAAGCCACCCCAAAATTAATATAAAAGAATTGTTTATTTCAATTTAGAATGTTTTGTAACGCTAAATTATTGCGAGTGTGCCAACCGATGCTCCCGCGTGCACGTTCACGGGTTTAATTGAATAATGTCCAAGCAACTACGACAATGTGCTTAGATTTAGATTTTAGATTTTTTTGGATTTAGCATGATTTTCACAAGTTTAAATTTAGCATGATTTTCACAAGTGTGCATGGAACCAAATATTTGTGACTTCGTAAATGTAGAGATTAAATATTTGTGGCTTGGTAAATGTAGAGATTAATATTATATACATTTTGTGGATGGAACCAAATATTTGTCTCTTGGTAAATGTAGAGATTTATTTATTTATATATATAATATGATTTTCTTAAATTTAAATTTAATATGATTTTCATAAGCCGTGCATGCAACCAAATATTTATGACTTGGTAAATGTTGAAATCTTCAAAACATTACTACATTCTCATTATATGATACCATTAATGACTTAAAATGTCCAAAATTACACTCCCCATTATAATCATGATTAAAACATCCAGAAACGCTCATAAGAGGGTTATATCATTCCACATATACAGTCTCTATTTCACTGATTTTGAAACTGTACCTTTTGAAGAGAAAATAAACATTATTAACCATTAAAAAAATTGAAAATATTATAATTTTAATTAAAGGTATTTTCCAGCTATATTGGAGATCGGAGATCTGCTTACCACGTCGAAACCATCTTTTTTTGATATTATATATATATATATATAAAGGCTGTGTTTCCGTCGCAGGATACGCTGTCCTGGATATCCGTTGCAGTTGGGGAGTGGGGGCCACCATCTCTTCATCATCTCTTCTCCACTGAAACCCATCATATATGACCTGGAGTTCCTTCAATTCCAAGAATCTTCTACGAACTTCGTTAACGTTCAACCCTTTCACACTTGACCTGCTCTCTTATTACATCATATTAGCATTAGCGAGGTTTCACTGAAATACGTCGGAGTTTGAAACTCTACAGTGTTTGTACTGGGTTTCCTCCAAGCATTTGAGGTGGTTGAGTTTCTTCAAGCATTTTAGGTCATGGGATTCCCTGCAGGCTTCTACGGTCTGGCTATCCCCACACTGCTGTTTCACCTAGCTTTCACGTTATCTTATATAAAGACTGCGATGAAATGGGGTCTTCATTTTGCTGGGGTAACCGATTCTCGAGAACTTGATGGCTCTTCCTGGCCAGATTTCCCTGATATCAACTCCGCTTCCGTTCGAGCTTCAATCTCTGCTGATACGATTTAGAAAAAACTTGCCGGTTGTAACATTCGGGGAGTTTACACAGAGATTGTGTGAGTGGATAGGGGATGATCTCATGTGTGCCGTGTGCTTGAACTCCTTGGAGGAAGAGGAGCAAATCAGAGAATTGTGTAATTGCCATCATGTATTTCACAGGAATTGTCTCGACAAGTGGCTCGATCATGGTCAGACAACGTGCCCTCTCTGCAGATCGTCTCTTATGCCGGAGAGGATACTCAATACTGATGTGAGTAAATCCTGGATAGACGATAGGATTGCTTATATCTTCGGTGAAGATAATGGAATTTCGCCGTCGCAGAGATATTAATGATAAAGATTTTTCAAAGGAAAATACTGGTTAAAATATGTAATTATTTATTTCTCGCATGTAGAGTTAGATAATCAGTTAAGTAAGTATGTATATTAAATTAGGCTAAATACTTTCAAAACCCGTTCATTGTATTTATTGTGATTGAAAATTAATAAAAAGCCTCAACTCATTTGTATTATTCTATAAAATGTTTGTGTAATTTGTACCTTTACTCTTCTTCTGTCATTCCAACAGTATAAAATTGCATAATAATATATTTGTAAATAAAAATAAAATAATTAATCCGACCCTGAGCGATTGGTCAATCTGGTGGGCAAAAGCTTTCGGTTCATGGATGATGTACGCAAAAGCATTTTAACAGTTTATGAAGCCTAATAACAAACTGTAATATTCATACATGATGTTCATGTCACGATTTATGGATATTAGTATATTGATTTTTTATTTTTAAGCTTTGCAGAAAAACTATTTTAAAAATAATTTTTTTGAAAATTGTTCACTTTAATTATTTTTTACCATAATTTAAGTTAGTCTTTTTATAAATATACTTACTAGTAGTTACATTTGATCATTATTTATGTTTTCCTTATTATTTTTTGTAGAGTAAAACTGTAAATGTTTAAACTTGCTTGCTGTTACCACCCACAAAAATTTATGGGATTCCATATCACTAAACAAGTAATTAACTTATCCACTTCACATCTCAATTTATTAGTTCTTTCCGAAACAAGATTATAGGATTCAATTTTTCTATTAAACACTATTAATTTATCATCAATCAATGTAGATTATGATTTTTTATACAATGTTTCTTAAGGTATAATTTCAAACATAACTGGTAGGAATTGAACTTCAAACCTGTTATTATTAAATTTTAGTACATATCATTATTTTATACTTATAACATCTTAGAGTGTTAATTTACATAAATAAATTTTTAATGCCATGAATAATTTCAGTAACATTGAAATTTCTAATTTTTAGAGGTGGTTCCTTTAAAGAGTAAAGTGAATAAAATAATTGGCAATGTTATTGGTGATTCCCGCACAATAGATAACTTAACAATTTAATTGATATGTATTTTAATTTTTTTCTCAATCTTAATATAAATAATTTGTCACAAAATCAAATATAGTGTTGTATGGTTTTAAATTTTTTTCTCTGGCCATTTTTTTTTCAGAGAAAGAAATCATAATTTCCATTATGGAACACAAAAATTACATTAATTATATGCACTAATGTACATTCAAAAGTGGGCTAAACAACTATTTGAGAGAAATCAGAAAACAAGTCTACAAAAGGTCCTTATCATGTACACAAAAATATGGTTATCAACAAAAGATACATGTAAAATAAAAAGAAAAATTACATACATTGGGTGCAGTGTGTGAATGTGACATCTTGAAGTCTCATTAAACCAATTTATAAAAATCATAAAGTCACCAAAAATATCCAATTTCCGACATCCCTTCTCAATAGCAAATGAAAGAAGAATCTTGTGGGAAACTAAAATAGAATATTTATTTGTGCCTCTACCCAACCCATTCTGAAGCTTGAAAATTTGATTTTCTCGAAGGTATAAAACAATGACATCCCCCCTGCATTCATCCCCAACTAGATAAGCCCGTTAAAGAATTCCAAAGGAAAATAATGGTCTACTATTTCAGTGGTAATATTACGAGGATTGAGTGTAGGCTTAGCAATCGAAAGAAGAGAGGAAATAGCAATGGAATGTGTGGAAACTCTGTTAAGAGTAGTGGACTTGTCTTAGAATATTTCGTTGTTCCTTGAGATCCAAATTCCCCAGCTAATAAGTGAAGATAAACTCTTGTTATTTTTTTGGATTTTTTCATTTCCGCTAGTGCTTCCATGTAGCATTATAATATGCACCCTGCCAATTTGATATGATTCCCAAGTAGTTTATTATTGACTTCCACACTCCCAAAGTCAAAGGGCAGGAAAGAAAAAGGTCATCTAGAGTATGCTCACCATTTTTACATAGAGCATACTCATTTGGCCCAGCCATGCATATTTTTTTTAAATTGTTGCGCGTGGGGACTTTATTTTCTAAGATGCACCACTTAAATAAGCATGCTTTATCTACGCAACAAAGTTTTAATAATTTTCTCCACCACTAGGCCAACTCCCCCAGTATCTTGTCATCAATAATAAGCATTTATCCTAATTTTGGCGAATATTCCCAAAACGATGAATGCACCCAACATAAAGAATCTTCCCTATCTCTAAGAGGAACATGGGCAACATTGAGATAAAAATATAATTTTTCCATTTTTCAAAGTGGTCAATTGGTAGGTTAAGTTGGTTAGAATCTGCCCATCCCTGAGCCCAGATAGATGTATATGCATTATCGACCACTTAGTTTAAAGTAATCATTCCATATGCATTTATAAAATTTACCAACTCATGAGGAAAACGAAAGTTTTCTCGACATCCCACCCAAGGATCAATATTGATCCTAACCTTCTCACCATTCCTAAATTTAAAAGCCAAGCCCTCTTCAACAATTGAAAATGAGGATAAGAAATATTTCCATATTACCGAAACTTTTCGCCTCTTCCTATTCAAAGAGCGAATATATTCTTCAAGTGAGCAAGCATGGATATACTTTCTGCATACAGTAGTTGTCCATACACTATCAGTGGATATAATTATCTATCTAGCTTTCACAGCCAGTGCCTTTCCAAAGAGGGGAAGGTTTTTAAGGCCACACCCACCACATATATTCGGAAAGAAAATCTTGTCTAATTTAACACAAGTGAAGACCTGACCACCTTTTGACCCGGGCAATAAAAACCGACAGTATATCTTGCAGATAGTGTTCAAAAATCCTTTTTGGATCAAGGATAAGGACATACATAATACTAGAATAGCTTCCAAGATAGATTTTATGAGAACCAATCCGCTAGCTATAAAAAACCATATGAAACTCTATACCTTTAATCTCTTATAAATATTTCCAGTTAGCTAATTCCATTTAGCCTCTCTATAGTCAATGGGTTTCAACTGGAACCCTAAATACTTTAAGCCTTCATCAAAATTATTACAATGAAAAGCAAAAATATTATGAGCTTTTTTCAACTCATCCTTGGATAGGCCGAGTTGGGAGAGAATAGATGTATGAAAATTTACCCGCATGCCTGTAGCTTTCTCAAAAAGTGATAGGACCTCTTTGATGGTTGCTATCTATATTACATGTTGATTCATTACAAAATAAAAAAATATGATCCATGAAAAATAGGTGAGTGATGGTCATATCATCAACTATTGTAACACCCCTTAAGTCACACGTCCTTTTTTCTTCCCTTAACAACCTACTAAATCCCTCAACCACCGGCAAAAATAATAAGGGGGATCAAGGGTATTCCTATCACAATCATTGATGAGAATGGAAAAAAAAAGTTAAATTAAACCCATTAATAAGTATTTCAAATGATACCGTGGTTGTGCAACTCATAACCTTGTTTACAAGAGGTACTTCAAAGTCGATATGGGTCATTACCAATATGATAAATATCCAACTAACTACATCATATCATTTGGAAAGGTCAATTTTAATTTTTAGTCCTTTGATTTCACTTTGATGTTAAACTGTAAATCCCTTCTTGAGCAACCCCTATTACCTCACAATCTGTCAATCCTTCCACAAAGGTGAATTGTTCCTTGGATAAATTTTTGGACACAATCTCTTTATCTTATTGTCTATGATTTTTGTTATGACTTTGTAAATGTAGTTTCATAGTGATATAGGCATGAAGTCATCAAACAAGTGTGGATTATCTAATTTGGGAATGAGGGAAATAAAGGTAGAGTTAAAAGAATCAAGCATCCTACCATATTATTGATAGTATTCAACCACCCTTGAGAGATCGGCCCCTAAAATATCACAAATCTGTATAATGAATTCCACAGAGCAAACATTATGACCACGAATCGTATCCTTCTAAAAAGTGTGGATGACCTTTTTAATATGACATCATTCACTGGTTCCATTAACCATTGGTTGTCTTCAACTTTAGACAACCTAGGGAGAGATCGAGCCAATAACATTACATCAACAATGGTCACCTTAGGAGGGCCATTGTACAGGTTACTTAAGAAGTTTTTTCCCAACTTTGCGATGTCTTCAAATGCTGAAGCTATTCCACCTTCCAAATCATCCAAAACCCATATAATTTTGTGTGCTTGGAGTCCCTTAGCGAACTATTGAAAAAACTGTGTTTTCCTCACTAGTCTTTAGCCATATGACTCTACTATTTTTCCTCCAAATCTCCTCCTTTTCTTCAAGAATTCTCATTTTTGTAGCCTCTAGTTAAATGATCTTATATTTTGATTCCTCCAACAAATAATCCCTCAGCCATGAAGACAACCCAAATCGAAATTCATATCCAGACATATATAAAGTATTTTTTTTCATCTTAAGAAATATTCTTAAACCTAGCAGTTTTCAGATGTACATAGGCTTGCTAGAGATTAGAAGATTAAACTTACCAAAAATAAATGGTAATAGCAAGACCTACTAGAACCAAACTTCCAAACCAACTAACAGTTTAACCACAACCACCAAACTATAATTGAAACATTTTATACTTATTTGAATGAATTCACCAATTCAAAGTAATTTAAACTTATATAACTCCCATGTGTTATCAAGGAATAGAACTTATTTCTATGGTGAGAATACATTAAACGTATAATAAGAACATGGAAGGCAATAACCAGATCTCAGTAACTCACCTTGGCACCTCCATGCTTGATCACAAAGTCACGCTCATCAGAAACCAATAGTGATTCCAATGTTTGTGATTCTTTTTTGGCTTTCTCCTTCACTTCCTCCACTTCAGAGCTTAAATTCTCATGGGTGGATGCTTTCTCTTGCTCAGTGGGCTTAGACATAGTAACCTATAACACAAGATCTCTCTCTGTTCCGAGTAGGATTTCTCCTGTTTGGTTTTCCATGGCTCCAACTATCAACAAGAGATAGGATGACATATGTGCCTTCAAAAAGAAATCAATGTGCCCGGTGAGTGTTCAATTGTAGGTGTGTCGAGGATCTTCCACTACGGAGGGAAAAGAAACTGAGCCTCTAAGAGAGATGTAATAGTACCACCCTAGTATAGACACACACAAACTAGAAATGTTTGTCTAACATCCAACAGAATAGTCCACAAATATATGACGACCATTGAACCATTACAACACTTTCTCAATATGATAAGGACTAAAATAACCGAAATAGTTCAACTACTTTAGTACAGGTGAAAAAAAACATGAATGAAAAACATTCAAATAACATTCTTACAAATATTCATAATAAATGCATGAAGAAAATGTTACCCATTAGGCTCAATATATTAAGTTAAAGTCCCAAGAAACACGTATACAATGAACACCACTTGCTCCAATAATGCAGTGTTGGAGTCACTACTTTCTCCCCAAAAGAACTAGCTTTTCTCTTTGATGCCTTGTGGGAGGAGCCAAGGTGAAAATTCCATTGCTTGTACAATGAAGGTGTATATATAACCAATGGGGTGATCCTTCACCTCCCTTGTGACTCGTTGACTATCCTCATAACTGTTTGAAATTATATGACTCTTCATATTTTGTACATGTCCTTTAGACTTCCTCTTTACAATACATTTTTGAATAAGAATTTACATAATCCACAAAAATGATGTGGCGTATGATGACTCATCAAATGACATGAAATGACACTGACAACATGGGCTGCATGATGACATGGAAATTTCAAGCCATTATTTGTTGTTGTTTTTGTGTGCCTTCTTAAGAATGAGCTATTTTCCACCTCCATATGACTTAGAGATTAAGAGTCTTCAATGTTATCATGTCTTGAGTTGTGGTCGCAAACTTATATCCCTTTTCTTTCTCCTAATCAATCAACCTGAATCTTCAACTACATAGGTGTCTCATAGCATGTCTTCCTTCTCCATATCCTTATTCATCATATTTCCATAGCATGATAGAGTACCTGCATCTGAAATTCACTCATGACAAGGTGACATTACTCCAATAAAATCCTAGTCTAAGATATTGCAAGATGATCCACTAACTGAGCCAAAACTAGGTGGTGGGTTGAGGGAGAGGCTCAGTGACTGTGAAATTGTGTAGATAAGGTAGGAAAGGGTTAGGCTTGAGCCTTGAGACTCTGCAATGCACAGTTCAAGTTGGATTATGCAGGAAGAAGATCGCGCAGTTGGGGAGCTCAGGGAGCCAGGTTGAGGGTTTGAGCACTAATTTTTTCCACTCCACAGTTCTAGAAAGTAGAGGAGGTCAGGTGATTGTGCAATTTCATAGTTCAGTAGCTCATGGTTGAGGCCTCAAGATTGAGACTATGCAATGAGTAGTTCATACTCGGAAGGAGAGATAAATTGTGCAGTTTTGGCGGTCATAAGCTGAGCTTGAGCATTGTGTTTTCATAGTGCATTGTCCTGGGAGGTAGGAACTATGCATTACACCATTCCAAGAGGAAGGGTTGTAGCTTTAGGGCTGAGACTATGCAATGCACAATTCAGGATGGTTGGATGAGGCTAGGTTGCTCGATGGGGAAGCTTTCCAAATTTGACTAAGTGTGGGATTCATGTAGTGACTTGACGTGAACAGTGAAAAGACTTGATTGTGTTCACACACTTAGAAAAATTGTTGACACAACATAGATCACCCATAACAAATGAAAAACATACTTCCCTTGGTGCAACAAATTTGCGACAATTCACGACAAGTACGACACCAAAAATACACTTTGTGACGACTATAACGACACTTGTGAGACAATGCTTGAAACTTTGGAAATAAGTGTGACACATATTTACAAGGTAAGAAACAATCATTTACACAAATATTACCTCTTAAAACCACTGGAATTAGCTTTTTGGAAACGTGCAACACTACACATGCTAAAATATGACACTTTTATTTCTTTTCAAATGGGACAAAAACACTTAGAGAAAACATATGCATTAAGTCCTAATGCTTGTGATGATAGTATGCAAGGTCAAGGTAGGCTCCAAAATTTTAATGTAGGCCAAAATTTTAGAGGGTGTTGTAGCAACGAAAACACTTGGCGACACACTAGTAGGATTCCAGCTTCTATGTCTTAGTTGATTCTTTTGGGCAGGGTCTAGTTCTTTAGGAAGTATTAATTCACTTTGTAGATCACTTAGGTTTCCCCATTTATCCCATGAATAAACATAATACCATATGTCCCTTCTCGGTTGAACACAAACATAAGATCAACAATATCACAATGTTTCAAATTAGTAAAGGGTAGTATAGTTTGTGAGTTTTGGATATTCAAATTATAGTTTTTCATCTCTGGTGTTCCTTCACTGCTAGCAGGCCTCAATAGTACCTCAGTGGAGCCACTAAAGTAACATAAAAATTTCTCTATTTCCATCGAGCCTGGTCAGTATCGTGACATAGTTACTTGCTTCACCTCTCTGCTGAGGAAGACTTTCTCTTCTTTCACCTTTATTTATTTATTTAAATAGGACTATGCATAGGAACTTATTCATTTTATCAGCATAATAGGGATCCTGAGTTATTGAGAGAAGAAGAGGTTATTCCTTCAGAGAAGCAAATAAAGACCTCTAATTTAGGTTTTATCGTTTATATTTTTCCCCTTTTCCTATTCTACTTGATTGGATAAGCGTGAAAATACTGAAACATAAAGAATCGAGTATGGGTGTAAGGTTTACAAAATAGGCACAAGTATATTGGTTCAACAAAAAACTCTCCTTACGGAAGGATCATATTTTTTGTGAAAACATCATTGACCAAAAGATATAACCCAAAAAAAAGGAGTACCAAAGGTTAGCTAAATGTTGTAGTGTCACAGGACTCTTTTTATGTTGAGATTGCAACAAGATGATGAGCTTAGTGAAAAGAATTCGCCTTCACTAAGTGGGCCCATAGGCTATTTTTGGCGCAAAGTCTATTTTTAGACTATGTCTATTTTTAGACATGTCGATCATATTCTATGAGTTGCAGGATGCTATTTGTGGATGGTTGGTCAAGTTGGAAAATAGATGGACTTATATTTTTAGACATATTGGGCGGATTCTATTTTTAGATTGCCAGTCTAAAAATAGATATGTCGAATATTATTAGCTCTTAAATAATATTTGGACTATAAACATTATCTTATTCTCTTGGAGCACTTCAGTTAAGTGCACAGATGTGGCACAGGAGCTGACAGAAGGAATTACGTTATTCCTAAGGGTCAAGTGGAGCTATTGCATGGATAATTCAGTTAGAACTCATGTGAGAGAGTTTGGTGGAGTTGATTGAGGAAGTTAATGGAGTTGTGTTCAGTTTAACTGAGTTAAACATAGTTGAGCTAGTTGTATCTAGTCTAATTGATTGATACACTAGTGAGAGTGGTGTGAATTAATTATTAATTATTTCACTAATTATAAACTCATTAATCAACTAAATAATACATCAGTTAACTTTAGTGCATGGACAGTTTCAGTGGAGACCAGTGAAGAGGTAGGTGAAAGAGCAGTGTGACTATCAGTTGTGACTATACTGTTGCATGATTTGCAACAACTAGTGATTGGAGATGCCTGAGGATTGCGCAGTACAAGCCAAGTGGTTCAAATTTAATTAAGAGCCATTCTTCATTAGTGATTGCGTAGTAGAGGCAAGCTATCAGGTGGCAGAGATTGGAGCATGTGATTTGCTAGATCTAGCTTGATTAGTGTGTAGCAATTGGAGATTGTACTGAGAGCTTGTGAGGAGCTTTGTATGATGATTTTTACATGATCTCTATGACATATAATATACAGATAGTTGGGGGTTTTCAGCTTTAAGCTTTCCCATAAAATATTGTGTTCATATGTGTGATTGTTTATGGTTTTAATGTGCGCATGCAATTGTTTTTTATTTCCGCAATTAATGATCAATGGTAGAAGAGATTTTGTATTGTGCATGAAGTTAAAATAGTGTGTGATCAGGAGAATCTTGGTGGATAACATATCAGTTATTCAAATTTCTACATGGTATCAGAGCGATATTGATTATTGGAGCAATTGTAAAACATTGAAGCGGTTGAGTTTTGAGCTGGTCGAATTCGAATTTGCAGTAGTGTTTTCTTGGTGTCGAAGTTGAGATGTCTTTCAACGGATTGCGATTGGAGTATGCCCTTGAGGGAAACTCAAATTATATTGCATGGAAGGACAGGATGGAGGCAGTGCTGGATGACAATGGGTTAAAGGAGTTCATAGATGTAGAAATTCCAAAACCTACTTCTAGTGATGTTTCCGTACTTGACGCATGGCAAAAGAAGACAGCAAAGTGTCAAAGGATTCTGTTGGAAGGTGTGAAGGATCACATAGTGTCTAGCCTTCATGGTAAAACTTCTCCATTCTTGATGTGGAAAGCTTTGACAGATTTATTTCAAAGCAAGAGCGGCCAAAGGAAGTTGGTGCTCAAGGATAAACTCAAGAACATAAAAATGGAGAAAGGAGACAGTATGCCCAAGTACCTCACGAAGTTAATCCAATGCAGGGATGAGCTAGGAAGTGTGGGGGTTACTATTGATGACAAGGACTTGGTGAGCTTGGGTCTCCTTGGGCTTCCGAAGAGTTGGAATTCCTATCAGGACTCTATCAATGGTCGGGAGAAATTGCCAAGATGGGAGCGACTGTGGTTGGATATTGTGCAAGAGGAGATAAGGCGAAGTACCAGGGATAGATCTTCATCAAAGAACTCAGATGAAGAAAATTGTGCTTTGGCTGCCAAAGCAAGGAAGGGGAAGAGCAAGAAGAATGCTTCTCAATCCGGTGCGAAAGGCAAGAAGTAGGACATGTCCAAGGTGAAGTGCTTTCACTGTCACCAACATGGACATTACGCCACCAATTGTTCACAGAAGAAGAAAAATAAGCAGTCTGCTAGATCTACAACTGGAGAGGCCTTAGCCTCGCAGTTTGAGCTGGATTTTTCGCTGATCGCATGCTTGGTCTCAAGTGTGATGAGTTCAGTGTGGTTTCTTGACAGTCGTGCGTCTTTTCATATGATCGGAGACAAAGATTTTTTTACTGATCTGGATGAGAAAGATCTTGGAGTGCACATCGAGATGGGCGATGATGGTAGATACAGTGCGACCGGTATCGGTACCATTTCCTTTGAGAGGGAGTCTGGTAAACCCTTCGTATTGAAGGAAGTGATGCATGTTCCAGGATTGAAGAAGAATATTATCTCTGTGGCGATGTTAGAAGACAAGGGATATGATGTTGTCTTTAGCGAGGGAAAGGCTTTCCTGCGCAGTAAGGCAACTGGTGAAACTCGGAGGATATGGGTTCGAGTTAAGAACCTTTATCAGTTGCAGGTAGATGGCTGTGCAGCAATGGCAGGCAAGGCAGAAGGAGTGGTGAGCCAGGATGATGGCGAGCTGTGGAACAGGAGATTGGGCCACCTTCACCATGGAGCTTTGAAAATTTTGCAGCAGATTTCTACCGGGCTTCCCAAAGGTACACTTGCGCAGTCAGATCAGTGCAAGGGATGTACTTTGGGAAAATTTGTGAAATCCACCTTTCACGAGAAGGATATTCGACGCCACGATGATCCTTGAGAGAATTCACACGGACGTGTGTGGACCTTTCTCGGTAGCTTCAACGGCAAAACACGGGTACTATGTGATATTTGTTGATGATTTTTCTCATAAGTCTTTGGATCTTCTTCATGCGAGGAAGAAGAGCGAGACATACTCAAATTTACGTGAGTTCAAGACAGCGGATTTGAGAAAGAATCGGGGAATAAGGTGTTAGTCATCAATATTTTTCACATGTTGGTGATGACTAGTTGTAACAGCCAAATTTTCTAGCAGTTGATCTAAAAAATTGTCAAATTTTCCAGTTGGAAAACACCCATAAAATTTTTTTTCCCTCTTACCTTCCAGTTCACCCATGATGAGATGAAA